>JAHFZB010000596.1:0-36784 GCA_036884735.1 Huso huso
AACCACCACAGCAGCAGCCGCTACAACGGAAGCCCACACAACAGCAACCCTACTACAGATACCACAACAGCAGCCAGAACAACAGCAGCCCTCACTACAACCACCACAACAGCAGACCCAACTACAACCACCACAACGGAAGTCCCCACAACAGCAGCCACTTACAACAGCAGCCCCCACTGCAATCACAACAGTAACCACCACAACAGCAAATCCCCCCCCAACTACATCCACCACAACAGCAGCCCCCCACAACAGCCCCCTTTAACCACAACAGCATCCCCCACAAGAGTACCCCAATACATCCACCAACAACAGTAACCAATACAACAGCACACCCAAGAAACCACCCAGCAGGCCCCACAACAGAAAACCCCAACACAACCCCCAGCAGCAGCCCCCACAACAGCAAACCCCAACCACAACAGCAGCACCCCCACTACAACCACCACAATAACAGCAACATCTTACACAACAGCAGCCCCCACTACAAACACAACAACGGATTTTAACAACAACAGCACCCTCACTATAACCACCCAAACAGCAGCCCCCTACAACAGCACCCCCCACCACCACAATAGCAGACAACCACAACAGCACCCCTAACTACAACAGCAACCCACAACAGCAGCAAGTCCCCACAACAGCACCCCCCACTTTAACCACAACAGCAGCATCCCAACAGCAGCCCCCACTACAACCACCACAACAGCAGCCACAAAAACAACAGCACATAACCCCACAACAACCACCACAACCGCAACGAAAGTCCCCAAAACAGCAGCCACCCAACAGCAGCCCCATCACAACAGCAGTAACCCCACAACAGCACCGCCCACTTTAACCACAACAGCAGGCCCCACAACAGCAGCCCCCACTACAACCACCACAATAGCAGCCACCACAACAGCACCCCCAACTACAACTAACACAACAGCAGCCCCCACAACAGCACCGCCCACTTTAACCACAACCGCAGCCCCCACAACAGCACCCCCAATTACATCCACCACAACAGCAGTCAATACAACAACACACCCAACTACAACCACCACAACAGCAAACCCCACTACAACAGCAGCACCCCCCACTACAACCACGACAACAGCAGCATCCACAACAGCAACCCCACTACAACCACAACAACGGAAGCCAACAAAACAGCAGCCCTCACTATAACCACCACAACAGCAGCACCCACTACAACCACCACAGCAGCAGGCACCACAACGGAAGCCCACACAACAGCACCCCCCACTACAGCTACCACAACAGCAGCCCCCACAACAGCAGCCCCCACTAAAACCACCACAATAGCAGACAATACAACTACAACTACAACCACAACTTAGTCCCCACAACAGCAGCTCCCACAACAGCAGCCCCACTACAGCCCCACCAAACAACAGCAGCCACTACAACAGCACACCCCACAACAACCACCACAAAAGCAGCCCCCACCACAGCACCCCCCACTGCAAACACAACAGCAGCCCCTACAACAGTAGCGCCTAATACAACCACCACAACAGCAGCCCACTTTACATCCTCCACAACAGCAGGCCCCAAGTACAAACACACAACAACAGTAGCAGCCACTACAACAGCACACCCCACAACAACCACCACAAAAAGCAGCCCCCACAACAGTACCACCCACCACAAATACAACAACAGCAGCCGGACCACGATAACAACAACAACTACAACCACTACAACAGCAGCACTCCCTACAACCACCACAGCAGCAGCCACCCCAACGGAAGCCCACACAACAGCAACCCCCACTACAGATACCACAACAGCAGCCAGAACAACAGCAGCCCTCACTACAACCACCACAACAGCAGCCACCAACAACAGCCACCACAACGGAAGTCCCCACAACAGCAGCCCCCACAACAGCACCCCCCATTGCAATCACAACAGTAACCACCACAACAGCACCCCCAACTACATCCACCACAACAGCAGCCCCAACAACAGCAACTCCACCCTCTTTAACCACAACAGCATCCCCCCAACAGCACCCCAATTACATCCATCACAACAGTAACCAATACAACAGCACCCCCAACTACAACCACCACAACAGAAGATCCCAATGCAACCACCAAGCAGCAGCCCCAACAACAGCAAACCCCACAAAACAGCACCCCCACTACAAACGACAACAGCAGCATCCACAACAGCAATGCCCACTACAACCACAACAGCGGAAGCCAACAAAACAGCAGCCCCTCACTATAACCACCACAACAGCAGCCCCCACTACAACCACCACCGCAGCAGGCACCCTACAACGGAAGCCCACACAGCAGCACCCCACTACCCCACAACAGCAGCAGTCCCACAACAGCAGCCACTACAACAGCAGCCCCCACTACAACCACCAAACACACAGGCAGCAACCACCACAACAGCGGCCCCTGCAAACACAACAGCGTAACCACCACAACAGCAGCCCCCTACAACAATCAGCACCATCCACTTTAAACAGCACACAACAGCAGCCAGGCCCCACACAACAGCAGCCCACCCAGTACAACCACCACAACAGCAGCCACTACAACAGCAGACCCCTAACAACAACTAACACAAAACAGCCCCCCCTACAACAGCACCCCCCACTACATCCCACAACAGTAGCCCCTACAACAGCACCCCCAATACAACAACCACCACAACAGCAGCCCCTACAACAGCACCCAACTACACACAGCAACCCACAACACAACGGCCCCCCAACAACCACCACAACAGCAGTCCCCACAACAGCAAACCCCGGAACAACAAAACAGCCCCCACTATAACCACCACAACAGCAGACCACAACAGCAACCCCCAAAACAACCACCACAACAGAAGCCCACACAACAGCACCCCCACCACAACAGCAGCCCCACAACAGTAAGCCCCACAACAGCACAGCCCCCCACTAAATCCACCACAACAGCAGTCCCCCCCACAACAGCAGCAGCCCCCACTTTTAACCACAACAGCAGTCCCCACAACAGCACTGCCCACTTTAACCACAACAACAAGCCCTTACAACAGTACCCCCAATTACATCCACCAAAACAGCAGCAGGCCCCACCACAACACCACACCCCCAACAGCAACCACCACAAAAAGAAGCCCCCACAAATACCCCCACTGCAAACACAGCAGCAGCCCCTACAACAGCAAAACCCCACACCACAACAGCAGCCCCCCCCACAACCCCATCCACCACAACAGCAGGCCCACAACAGCAATGCCTACTACAACAGCACAACAACAGAAGCCAACAAAACAGCAGCCCCCACTACAACCACCACAACAGCAGCAGCCACTTACAACCAACAGCAGCAGGCACCACAACGGAACCCCACACAACAGCACCCCCCCCACAACAGCCAACAACAACAGCAGCCCACAACAGCAGGCCCCACTAAACCACCACAGCAGCAGCCCACACAACAGCACCCCCCACCACAACAACAGCATCCCAACAGCAGCCCCCCACTACAAATACCACAACGGCAGCAGACAAAACAGCAGCCCTCACTACAACCACCACAACAGCAATTCCCCAACTACAGCCCCACCCACAACGAAGCTCCCAACAGCAGCCACTTTAACAGCACACCCCAGAACAACAGCAGCCCCCACCACAACAGTAACCACCACAAGCAGCCCCCCCACAGCAGCAAACACAACAGCAGCCCCCATCAAACAACACAGCCAACTACAACCACTACAACAGCAGCCCACTTTACATCCACCACAACAGCAGGCCCCACACACAGCAAACCCCACCTACAACAGCACACCCCACAACACACCACCACAAAAGCAGCCCCCACAACAGCAACACCCACTACAACCACCAACAACAGCGAAGCAAACAAAACAGCAGCCCCCCTCACTATAACCACCACAACAGCAGCACCCCCACAACCACCACAGCAGCAGGCACCACCTGGAAGCCCACACAACAGCAACCCCACTACAGCTACCACAACAGCAGCCAGAACAACAGCAGCCCTCACTACAACCACCACAACAGCACCCCCTACAACCACCCACCACAACAGTCCACCACAACAGCAGCCCCAACAGCACCCCCCACTTTAACCACAACAGCAGCCCCACAACAGCACCCCCAATTACATCCACCACAAATAGTAGCCCCCACAACAGCACCCCCCAACTACAACCACAACAACAGAAGACCCCAATACAACCACCACAGCAGCAGCCCCACAACAGCAAACCCCACTACAACAGCAGGCCCCACTACAAAACACAACAACAGCAGCCCCCACAACAGCAACGCCTAACTACAACCACAACCGAAGCCAACACAACAGCACCCCCTCACATCCATAACCACCACAACAGCAGCACCCAACTACAACCACCACAGCAGCAGGCAGGCACCAACAGCAGCCCCACACCACACAGCAGCATCCCCCCACTACAGCTACACACAACAGCAGCCAGAACAACAGCAGCCCTCACTACAACCACCACAACAGCAGACCTAACTACAACCACCACAACAGGAAGTCCCCACAACAGCAGCCCACGACAACAGCACCCCCACTGCAAACACAACAGTAACCACCACAACAGCAGCCCAACTACATCCACCACAACAGCAGCCCCCAACAGCAACTAACTACTTTAACCACAACAGCAGGCCCCACAACAGCAGCCCCCACTACAACCATCACAACAGCAGCCACTACAACAGCACCCCAACCATTACAACTAACACAACAGCAGCCCCCAAAACAGCACACCCACAACAACCACAACAAAACAGCCCCCAATTACACAGCACCAGGCAACTGCAAGTCCACAACAGCAGCCAACTACAACAGTAGCAACAATACAACCACCAACAACAGCAGCCCACTTTACATCCAACCATCCACAACAGCAGGCCCCACCTACAAACACAACAACAGCCCCACTACAACAGCACACCCAACAACCACCACAAAACAGTAGCCCCTACAACAGTACTACCCACCGTAAATACAACAAACAGCAGCCGCAATGATAATACCAACAACTCACAACTAACACAAAGCAC
Source organism: Huso huso (assembly GCA_036884735.1). Taxonomy (NCBI): domain Eukaryota; kingdom Metazoa; phylum Chordata; class Actinopteri; order Acipenseriformes; family Acipenseridae; genus Huso; species Huso huso. Next base: position 5,090 of record JAHFZB010000596.1, read on the forward strand.
TACAACAGCAGCACCCCTACAACCACCACAGCAGCAATTACACCACAACGGGAAGCCCACACAAGAGCAACCCCACTACAGATACCACAACAGCAGCCAGAACAACAGCAGCCCCCCACTACAACCACCACAACAGCACCCCAACTAAATCCACAACAACAGCCCCCACAACAGCAGCAGCCCACCACTTTAACCACAACAGCAGCTAACCACACAACAGCAGCCCCAACTACATCCACCACAACAGCAGCCCGCACAACAGCACACCCCACAACAACCACCACAAAAGCAGCCCCCACAACAGCACCCCCACTACAACACCACAACAGCAGTCCCTACAACAGTACCACCCACTTAATACAACCACCACAACAGCAGCCCACTTTACATCCTAACCACCACAACAGCAACCCCCATTACCAAACACAACAACCAGCAGCCCACCAACAACAGCACACCAAACAACAACCACCACAAAACAGCAGCCCCCACAACAACCACCACAGCACCATCCACTGCAACAATAAAACAACAGCACTCCCAACAGAGCCCCCAACAACTACCCCACTACAACAGCAGCACTCCCTACAACCACCACAGCAGCAGCCACCACAACGGAAGCCCACACAACAGCAACCTCACCACAGATACAGATACCACAACAGCAGCCAGAACAACAGCAGCCCCCATTACAACCACCACAACAGCAGACCCAACTACAACCACCACAATGGAAGTCCCACAACAGCAGCCCCTACAACAGCAGCCCCCACTGCAATCACAACAGTAACCACCACAACAGCACCCCCAACTACATCCACCACACACAGCAGCCCCACAACAGCACAACAGCCCACTTTAACCACAACAGCAGCCCCCACAACAGCAGCCCTAATTACATCCATCACAACAGTAGCCAATACACAACAGCACACCCAACACACAACCACCACAACAGAAGACCCACTTTACAACCACCACAACAGCAGCCCCCCACAACAGCAAACCCCAGCCACAACAGCAGCACCCCCACTACAACCACAGCCACCACAAAAGCAGCATCCACAACAGCAACCCCACTACAACACAACAACAGAAGCCAACAAACAGCAGCCCTCACTCTAACCACCACAACAGCAGCACCCACTACAACCACCACAACAGCAGGCACCACAACGGAAGCCCACACAACAGCACCCCCCACTACAGCTACCACAACAACAGCCAGAACAACAGCAGCCCCCATCACTACAACCACCACAACAGCACCCTAACTACAACCACCACAACAGAAGTCCCCAATTACAACATCACAACAGCAGCCCTATTAACACAACAACAGCAGCCCCCACAACAGCAGACCCCAATTACATCCACCACAACAGCAGCCCCAATACAGCAGCACCCCCCACTACAACCACGACAACAGCAGCATCCACAACAGCCCCCCACTACAACCACAAGCGGAAGCCAACACAACAGCAGTCCTCACTACAACCACCACAACAGCAGCACCACAACAACCACCCCAACAGCACCACATCCCACCACAACAGACCCCCACTACAACAGCACCCCCCAGAACAACAACCACGCACAACAGCAGCCCCACAACAGCAACCCCACTTTAACCACAACAGCGGGGAAGCCCAACAACAGCCCCCACCATAACCACCACAACAGCAGCCACTACAACAGCACCCCCACAACAACCACCACAAAGCAGCCCCCACCACAGCACCCCCCACACTTAAACACAACAGCAGCCCCACAACACAGCCCCCACTACAACCACCACAACAGCAGCCCACTTTACATCCACCACAACAGCAGGCCCCACTACAACCACAACAACAGCAGCCACTACAACAGCACACCCCACAACAACCACCACAAAAGCAGCCCCCACTACAGCACCCCCACGTAAATACAACAACAGCAGCCGGACGATAACACCAACAAACTAGCACTAAACAGCAGGCCTCCCTACAACCACCACAGCAGCAGCCACCACAACAGCCTCCACAACAGCAACCCCCACTACATCCACCACAAACACCACAACAGCAGCCACTACAACAGCAGCCCCTACTACAACCACCACAACAGAAGTCCCCACAACAACAGCCCGACAACAGCAGCCCCTACAACCACAACAACAGCAACCACCACAACAGCACCCCCAACTACACCACCACAACAGCAGCCCCTACAACAGCACCGCCCATTTTAACCACAACAGCAGTCACCACAACAACCCCCAAAATTACATCCATCACAACAGCAGCCAATACAACAGCACACCCAACTACAACCCACCCACAACAGCAGACCCCAATACAAGCAGCACCACAACTAGAAGCCACCACAACAGCAGCCCAGCCACAACAGCAGCCCCCACTACAGCCACAACAACAGCAGCCACAAAAGCAGCAGCCCCTCACTATAACCACCACAACAGCAGATCCAACAACAGCACCACCACAACGGAAGTCCCCACAACAGCAGCCCCCACAACAGCAGCCCCCCACAGCAGCCCCCACAACAGTAACCACAATGGCACAACAGCACCCCCAACTACAACAACCACAACAGCAACAAAGCACCGCCCACTTTAACCACAAACGCAGCCCCCACAACAGCACCCCAATTACATCCATCACAACAGCAGCTAATACAACAGCACACCCAACAACAACCACCACAACAGCAGCCCCACTACAACCACTACAGCAGCAGCCCCCTACAACAGCAAACCCCACACAACAGCATCCCCACTACAGCTACCACAACAAGCCAGAAAAGCAGCAGCCCTCACCATAACCATCCACAACAGCAGATCCAACTACAACCACACAACGGAAGTCGGAAGCCAGCCAAAACAACAGCAGCCCCCACTGCAATCACAACAGTAACCAGAACAGCAATAGCACCCCAACTACATCCACCACAACAGCAGGCCCACTTTAACCACAACAACAGCCCCCACAACAGCACCCCCAATTACATCCATCACAACAGTAGCCAGAACAACAGCAGCACCCAACAACAACCACCACAACAGTAGCCAACAATACAACCACCACAGCAGAAGCCCCCACAACAGCAGCCCCACTACAACAGCAGCCCCCACTACAACCACAACAGCAGCCACCACAACAGCAACGCCAACTACAACCACGACAACGGAAGCCAACAACAGCAGCCCCCTATAACCACCACAACAGCACCCACTACAACTTTAAGCAGCAGGCAACGGAAGCCCACACAACAGCACCCCCACTACAGCTACCACATCAACAGCCAGAACAACAGCAGCCCTCACTATAACCAACACAACAGCAGATCCCCCAAAACAACGGAAGTCCCACCCAGCAGCCACACAACAGCAGGCCACTGCAAACACAACAGCAAGCCCCACAACAACCACCACAACATCAGCCAACAGCAGCCCCAACAACAGCACCTACAACTTTAACACAACAGCAGGCCCTACAACAGCAGCCCCCACTACAACCACCACAATAGCAGAGCCAACTACAACAGCACCTAACAACATATCCCCACAACAGCAGCCCCAAAAAACAGCACCACCCACTTTAACCACAAAGCCACCACAACAGCAAAACCCCACCACAACAGCAGCCACAACTACAGCACCCCAACTACAACTAACACAACAGCAGCATCCACAACAGCACCCCTCACTACAACCTTTAACCAGAAGCCAACACAACAACAGTCCTCACTATAACCATCCACCACAACAGCAGTCAATACAACAACACACCCAACTACAACCACCACAACAGTAAACCCCACTACAACAGCAGCACCCCCCACTACAACCACGACAACAGCAGCATCCACAACAGCAACCCTCACTACAACCACTACAACGGAAACCACAAACAGTCCTCACTATAACCACCACAACAGCAGCACCCACTACAAATTTAACAGCAGAAGGCACCACAACGGAAGCCCCACAACAGCACCCCCCACTAAAACCACCACAATAGCAGACAATACAACAGCACCCCCAACTACAAGAACCACAACAGCAGTCCCCACAACAGCACCGCCCACTTTAACCACAACAGCAGGCCCCACAACAGCAGCCCCCACTACAACCACCACAATAGCAGCCACTACAACAGCACCCCCAACTACAACTAACACAACAGCAGCCCCCAAAACAGCACCACCCACTTTAACCACAACAGCAGGCCCCACAACAGCACCCCCACTACAACCACCACAACAGCAGCCAATACAACAACACACCCAACTACAACCACCACAACAGTAAAACCCCACTACAACAGCAGCAGCACCCTTAACCACAACCGCAGCCCCCACAACAGCACCCACAATTACATCCCACCACAACAACCAGTCAATACAACGGAAGCCAAACAACAGCAGTCCACAACAGTAAACCCACCACAACAGCAGCACCTACTACAACCACAACAGCAGAAGGCACCTGGCGGAAGCCCACACAACAGCACCCCCCACTAAAACCACCACAATAGCAGACAATACAACAGCACCCCCAACTACAAGAACCACAACAGCAGTCCCCACAACAGCACCGCCCACTTTAACCACAACAGCAGCTCCCACAACAGCAGCCCCCACTACAACCACCACAACAGCAGCCACTACAACAGCACACCCCACAACAACCACCACAAAAGCAGCCCCCACCACAGCACCCCCACTGCAAACACAACAGCAGTCCTTACAACAGTAGCGCCTAATACAACCACCACAACAGCAGCCCACTTTACATCCTCCACAACAGCAGGCCCCACTACAAACACAACAACAGCAGCCACTACAACAGCACACCCCACAACAACCACCACAAAAGCAGCCCCCACAACAGTACCACCCACTGCAAATACAACAACAGCAGCTGCGACGATAATACCAACAACTACAAGCACTACAACAGCAGCACTCCCTACAACCACCACAGCAGCAGCCACCACAACGGAAGCCCACACAACAGCAACCCCCACTACAGATACCACAACAGCAGCCAGAACAACAGCAGCCCTCACTACAACCACCACAACAGCAGACCCAACTACAACCACCACAACGGAAGTCCCCACAACAGCAGCCACGACAACAGCAGCCCCCACTGCAATCACAACAGTAACCACCACAACAGCACCCCCAACTACATCCACCACAACAGCAGCCCCAACAACAGCACCGCCCACTTTAACCACAACAGCAGCCCCCACAACAGCACCCCCAATTACATCCATCACAACAGTAACCAATACAACAGCACTCCCAACTACAACCACCACAACAGAAGACCCCAATACAACCACCACAGCAGCAGCCCCCACAACAGCAAACCCCACTACAACAGCAGCACCCCCCACTACAACCACGACAACAGCAGCATCGACAACAGCAACGCCCACTACAACCACAACAACGGAAGCCAACAAAACAGCAGCCCTCACTATAACCACTACATCAGCAGACCCAACTACAACCACCACAACGGAAGTCCCCACAACAGCAGACACGACAACAGCAGCCCCCACTGCAAACACAACAGTAACCACCACAACAGCACCCCCAACTACATCCACCACAACAGCACCGCCCACTTTAACCACAACAGCAGGCCCCACAACAGCACCCCCAATTACATCCAACACAACAGCAGCTAATACAACAGCTCCCCCAACTACAACCACCACAACAGGAGCCCCCACTACAACCACCACAATAGCAGCCACTACAACAGCACCCCCAACTACAACTAACACAACAGCAGCCCCCACAACAGCACCGCCCACTTTAACCACAAACGCAGCCCCCACAACAGCACCCCCAATTACATCCAACACAACAGCAGCTAATACAACAGCACCCCCAACTACAACCACCACAACAGCAGCCCCCACTACAACCACCACAGCAGCAGCCACCACAACGGAAGCCCACACAACAGCAACCCCCAGTACAGCTACCACAACAGCAGCCAGAACAGCAGCAGCCCTCACTATAACCACTACAACAGCAGATCCAACTACAACCACCACAACGGAAGTCCCCACAACAGCAGCCACGACAACAGCAGCCCCCACTGCAATCACAACAGTAACCACCACAACAGCACCCCCAACTACATCCACCACAACAGCACCGCCCACTTTAACCACAAGCAGCCCCCACAACAGCACCCCCAATTACATCCATCACAACAGTAGCCAATACAACAGCACACCCAACTACAACCACCACAACAGTAGCCCCCAATACAAGCACTACAGCAGCAGCCCCAACAACAGCAAACCCCACTACAAGAGCAGCACCTCCCACTACAACCACGACAAGACCAACATCCACAACAGCAACCCCCACTACAACCACAACAATGGAAGCCAACAAAACAGCAGCCCTCACTATAACCACCACAACAGCAGACCCAACTACAACCACCACAACGGAAGTCCCCACAACAGCAGCCATGACAACAGCAGCCCCCACTGCAAACACAACAGTAACCACCACAACAGCACCCCCAACTAAATCCACAACAACAGCCCCCACAACAGCACCGCCCACTTTAACCACAACAGCAGCTCCCACAACAGCAGCCCCAACTACCACCACAACAGCAGCCACTACAACAGCACACCCCACAACAACCACCACAAAAGCAGCCCCCACCACAGCACCCCCCACTGCAAACACAACAGCAGCCCCTACAACAGTAGCGCCTAATACAACCACCACAACAGCAGCCCACTTTACATCCTCCACAACAGCAGGCCCCACTACAAACACAACAACAGCAGCCACTACAACAGCACACCCCACAACAACCACCACAAAAGCAGCACCCACAACAGTACCACCCACTGCAAATACAACAACAGCAGCCGTGACGATAATACCAACAACTACAAGCACTACAACAGCAGCACTCCCTACAACCACCACAGCAGCAGCCAGCAGCGGAAGCCAACACAACAGCAACCCCCACTGCAGATACCACAACAGCAGCCAGAAACAGCAGCCTCACTACAACCACCACAACAGCAGACCCAGCAGCCACTACAACGAAGTCCCCACAACAGCAGCCACGACAACAGCAGCCCCCACTGCAATCACAACAGTAACCACCACAACAGCACCCCCAACTACATCCACCACAACAGCAGCCCCAACAACAGCACCGCCCACTTTAACCACAACAGCAGCCCCCACAACAGCACCCCAATTACATCCATCACAACAGTAACCAATACAACAGCACCCAACTACAACCACCACAACAGAAGACCCCAATACAACCACCACAGCAGCAGCCCCCACAACAGCAAACCCCACTACAACAGCAGCACCCCCACTACAACCACGACAACAGCAGCATCCCACAAAGCGCCCACTACAACCACAACCACTGCAAAGCCAACACAACAGCACCCCCCACCACTATACCACCAACCAGAACAACAGCAGCCCCACTACAACCACTACAGCAGCACCCACAACCACAACGGCAGCAAACCCCACAACAACAGCACCCCCACAGCAGCCACCACAGCAGCAGCCCCACTAAAACCACCACAACACCCAGACAATACAAACAGCAGCCCCCCACTACAAACCACAACAGCAGATCCAACTACCCCTACAACCACAACAGCAGAAGGCCCCACAACGGCAGCCAACAATGGCATCCCCCACAACAGCACTCCCAACCCCCCACAAACCCCCAAAACCACCACAACAACAGCCAGAACAACAGCAGCCCCAATTACAACCACCACAACAGCAGTCCCCACAACAGCACAGCCCAACTACAACCACTCCCAACAGCACCCCCACAGCACAACCACCACAACAGCAGCCCCAACAGCATCCAACTACAACCAACCCACAAGCCCCCCCCCACAGCAGCCAAAACAACAGCAGCCCTCACTACAACCACCACAACAGCAGCCCCAACTACAACCAGATCCAACTACACAACTAAGTCCCACAACAGCAGCCACGACAACAGCAGCCCCCACTGCAAACACAACAGTAACCACCACAACAGCACCCCCAACTACATCCACCAGCCCCAACAGCAGCCCCCAACAACTTAAACCACAACAGCAGCCCCACAACAGCAGCCCCCAATTACATCCATCACAACAGCAGCCCCCACAACAGCAGCCCAACAACAACCACCACAACAGCAGCCCCACAACAACCACCACAGCAGCAGCCCCCACAACAGCAAACCCCACCACAACAGCAGCACCCCCACTACAACCACGACAACAGCAGCATCCACAACAGCAATGCCCACTACAACCACAACAACGGAAGCCAACAAAACAGCAGCCCTCACTATAACCACCACAACAGCAGCACCCACTACAACCACCACAGCAGCAGGCACCACAACGGAAGCCCACACAACAGCACCCCCCACTACAGCTACCACAACAGCAGCCCCCACTAAAACCACCACAATAGCAGACAATACAACAGCACCCCCAACTACAAGAACCACAACAGCAGTCCCCACAACAGCACCGCCCACTTTAACCACAACCGCAGCCCCCACAACAGCACCCCCAATTACATCCACCACAACAGCAGCTAATACAACAGCACCCCCAACTACAACCACCACAACAGCAGCCCCCACTACAACCACCAAAACAGCACCCCCAACTACAACCACCACAACAGGAGACCCCACCACAACCACCACAACAGCAGCCACTACAACAGCACCCCCAGCAGCAACCACAAACAGCAGCCCCACAACAGCACCCCCACTTTAACGGAATCCAACAAAACAGCAGCACCCCAATTACATCCAACACACAGCAGCAACAACAGCACCCAACCCAAACTACAACCACCACAACAGCAGCCCCACAACAACCACCACAACAGCAGCCACCACAACAGCACAACAGCAACCCCAGTAACCACTACAACAGCAGCCAGCCACAACAGCAGCCCCTCAGCATAACCAATACAACAGCATATCCAACCACAAGGAACCACAACAGAAGTCCCCCAACAACAGCAGCAGCCACAACAACAGCCCCACTGCAAACCACAACAGTAACCCCACAACAGCACCCCCAACCACATCCACCACAACAGCAGCCTTTTTAACCACAACAGCAGCCCCCACAACAGCAGCCCCCACAACAACCACCACAACAGCAGCCACTACAACAGCACCCCCAACTACAACCACCACAACAGCAGCCCTAAAACAACCACCCACAGCACAACAACGCAACCCCACTACAACCAGCAGCACCCCCACAACAACACACCAACCAACGGCAGCATCCACAACAGCAACCCCCACTTAACCACAACATGGAAGCCACAAAACAGCAGCCCTCACTACAACCACCACAACAGCAGACCCAACTACAACCAACCCAACGGAAGTCCCCACAACAACAGCAACCACAACAGCAGCCCCACTACAAACACAACAGTAACCACCACAGCAGCACCCTCAACTAAATCCACAACAACAGCAGCCCTACAACAGCACCCACAACTTTAACCACAACAGCAGTCCCCACAACAGCTCTGCCCATTTTAACCACAACAGAAGCCCACAACAGCAGCCCCAACTACACCACCACAACAGCAGCCACTACAACAGCACACCCCACAACAACCACCCCCAGCAGCAACTAACACCCACCACAACAGCAGGCCCACTACAACCACAACAGCAGCCCACTTTACATCCTCCACAACAGCAGGCCCCACTACAACCACCACAACAGCAGCCACTACAACAGCACCCCCCACAACAACCACCACAACAGCAGCCCCCACAACAGTAGCCCCCACACAACCACAACAGCAGCAGCCACTACAACAACTACCCCACTACAACAGCAGCACTCCTGGCTAACAACCACCACAGCAGCAGCAGCCACCTGGAATCCACAACAGCAACCCCCACTACAATACCACAACAGCAGCCAGAACAACAGCAGCCCTCACTACAACCACCACAACAGCAGACCCAACTACAACCACCACAACAGAAGTCCCCAAACAACAGCAGCCACCACAACAGCAGCCCCCACAGCAATCACAACAGTAACCACCACAACAGTAACTACATCCCCACAACAAGCCCCAACAACCACCACTTTAAACAACAGCCCCCACAACAGCACCCCCAATTACATCCATCACAATTTTAAACCACACAAGCAGGCCCAGAAGACAACAGCAACCACCAACACAACAGCCACCACAACAACCCCACTCATAACAACAGCAGCCCCCACTACAACCACCACAACAGCAGACCCACTACAACAGCAACCCCCACAACACATACAACAAGCCAGAACAACAGCAGCCCTCACTATAACCACCACAAACAGCAGACCCAACAACAACCACCACAGCAGAAGTCCCCACAACAGCAGCCACCACAACAGCAGCCCCACTCACAACAGTAACCACAACAACAGCACCAACTACATCCACCACAACAGCAGCCCCTACAACAGCAGCCCACTTTAACCACAACAGCAGGCCCCACAACAGCACCCCCCACATCCATCACAACAACAGCCACAACAGCACCCCCAACTACAACCACCACAACAGAAGACCCCTAATACAACCACCACAGCAGCAGCCCCCACAACAGCAAACCCCACTACAACAAGCAGCCCCACAACAGCAAACCACAACAACAGAAGCCCCCAAAACAGCAACCCCACTACAACCACCACAACAGCAGCCAGAACAACAGCAGCCCCTCACTATAACCACCACAACAGCAGCCCCCACTACAACCACCACAGCAGCAGGCACCACAACGGAAGCCCACTACAAACAACAGCACTACCCAACAACAGCCAGAACAACAGCAGACCCTCACTTAAACCACAACAGCAGCCCAACAACAGCACCACCACAACTACATCCACCACAACAGCAGCCCCAACAACAGCAGCCCCACTGCAACCACAACAGCAACCCCCACAACAGCAGCCCCAACTACATCCACCACAACAGCAGCCCCCACAACAGCAGCCCCAACTACAACCACCACAAACAGACTACAACCCATACAAATTACATCCACCACAACAGCAGCCAATACAACACACACCAAACAGCCACCACAACAGCAGCCCCCACTACAACAGCAGGCAGCCCCCCACAACAAATACAACAAGAGCAGCAGCAGCATCCACAAAACAGCCCCCACAACAGCCCCCCACTACAACCACAAACAACGGAAGCCAAACAACAGCAGCCCCTCACTATAACCACCACAACAGCAGCACCCACTACAACCACCACAGCAGGCCCACAACGGAAGCCCACCACAACAGCAGCCCCCACTACAAACACAACAGCAGCCAGAACAACAGCAGCCCTCACTACAACCACCACAACAGCAGACCCCTACAACACCACAACCCAAGTCCCCACAACAGCAGCTCCCACAACAGCAGCCCCTAATAACAAACACAACAGTAGCCAACAACAGCACCCCAACAACAACCACCACAACAGCAGCCCCAACAACAGCACCCCCCACTTTAAACAACAGCAGGCCCCACAACAGTACCCCCCAAAACATCCATCACAAATAGTACAACAACAGCACCTATAACTACAACCACCACAACAGCAGACCCCAATACAAACAGCACCTACAGCAGCCCCCACAACAGCAAACCCCACTACAACAGCAGCACCCCACTACAACCACGACAACAGCAGCATCCACAACAGCAACACCCCACTACAAATACAACAAAAGAAGCCAACAAAACAGCAGCCCTCACTATAACCACACACAACAGCAGACCCACTACAACCACCACAACAGAAGCCCCACAACAGCAGCCCCCACCACAAACGGCAGCACAACAGCCCTACTACAACAACCCCCACAGCAAGGTAACCAGCCCCCACTACAAAAGCACCCAATAACAACCAATACAACAGCACCCCTAAACCAAGAACCACAACAGCAGCCCCCACAACAGCAGCGCCCACTTTAACCACAACAGCAGCTCCCACAACAGCAGCCCCCACTACAACCACCACAACAGCAGCCACTACAAACAGCACACCCCACAACAACCACCACAAAAGCAGCCCCACCACAGCACCCCCCACTGCAAAACACAACAGCAGCTAATACAACAGTAGCGCCCAAATACAACCACCACAACAGCAGCCCACTTTACATCCTCCACAACAGCAGGCCCAACTACAACCACAACAACAGCAGCCACTACAACAGCACAACAACAACAACCACACAAAAGCAGCCCCCACAACAGTACCACCCACTGCAAATACAACAACAGCAGCCGGACAATAATACCAACAACTACAACCACTACAACAGCAGCAGCCCCTACAACCACCACAGCAGCAGCCACCACAACGGAAGCCCACACAACAGCAACCCCACTACAGCTACAAACACAACAGCAGCCAGAACAACAGCAGCCCCTCACTACAACCACAACAACAGCAGACCCAACAGCAACCACCACAACGGAAGTCCCCACAACAGCAGCCCCGACAACAGCAGCCCCCACTGCAAACACAACAGTAACCACCACAACAGCACCCCTAACTACATCCACCACAACAGCAGCCCCTACAACAGCACAGCCCACTTTAACCACCACAACAGCAGCCCCACAACAGCACCCCAATTACATCCATCACAACAGTAGCCAATACAACAGCACACCCAACTACAACCACCACAACAGAAGCCCCCAATACAACCACCACAGCAGCAGCCCCCACAACAGCAAACCCCACTACAACAGCAGCACCCCCCACTACAACCACGCATAACAACAGCAGCATCCACAACAGCAACCCCCACTACAACCACAACAACGGAAGCCAAAAAAAACAGCAGCCCTCACTATAACCACCACAACAGCAGCACCACTACAACCACCACAGCAGCCACCACAACGGAAGCCCACACAACAGCAACCCCACTACAGATACCACAACAACAGCCAGAACAACAGCAGCCCCTCACTACAACCACCACAACAGCAGACCCAACTACAACCACCACAACGGAAGTCCCCACAACAGCAGCCACGACAACAGCAGCCCCACTGCAAAACACAACAGTAACCACCACAACAGCACCCCCAACTACATCCACCACAACAGCAGCCCCCAACAACAGCACCGCCCACTTTAACCACCACAGCAGCCCCCACAACAGCACACCCCAATTACATCCAACACAACAGCAGCCAATACAACAGCACCCAACTACAACCACCACAACAGCACCCCCACTACAACCACCACAGTAGCAGCCCCCACAACAGCAAACCTTTAACTACAGACAACAACAGCAGCCAGAACAACAGCAGCCCTGAAACTACATCCACCACAACAGCAGCCACAACAACAGCAACGCCCAACTTTAGCAACCACAACAACAGCCCCCCACAACACCACAACAGCAGCCCCCACTACAACCAAAACAACAGCAGCACCACAACTAGCAGCCACCACAACAGCCCCCAACCACCACAACAGCAGCCCCACAACAGCACCCCACTTTACCAACCAGCACAACAGCAAACCCCCACCACAACAGCAACCCCTACTACATCCACCACAACAGCAGCATCCACAACACAGCCCACTTACAACAGCAACCCCCACAACAGCAAACTACCCACCACAACAGCAGCCCACAACAGCACCCCCACTACAACCACCACAACAGCAGCATCCACAACAGCAGCTAACACTACAACCAGCACAGCAGCCCCCAATACACAGCACCCCCAACACAAGTCAACAACAGCAGTCCCCACAACAACAGCAGCCCCACTTTAACCACAACAGCAGCAGCCCACCACAACAGCAGCCCCAAACAACCACCACAACCAGCCACTACAACAGCACCCCCAACAGCTACCACAACAGCAGCCGGAACAACAGCAGCCCTCACTAAAACCACCACAATAGCAACCACCCAACAACAGCCCCCACCACAAGTCACCACAACAGCAGCCCCACAACAGCAACCCCCACTTTAGCCACCACAACAGCAGCCCCACAACAGCACCCCCAACTACAACCACAACAGCAGCCACCACAACAGCAGCCCCACAACCACAACCACCACAACAGCAGCCCCCAAAACACCACCACAACAGCACCCCCCACTGCAAACCACAACAGCAGCCCCTACAACAGCAGCCAACAACCACAACAGCCCCCCACAACAGCAGCCCACCTTACATCCACCACAACAGCAGACCCCCAACTACAACCCAACAACAGCAGCCTATTACAACAACAGCACCCCACAACTTTAACCACAAAAGCAGCCCCCACAACAGCCACCCCCACTACAACCACAACAACAGTAGCAACACAACAGCCCTCACAATACAACCACCACAACAGCAGCACCCACTACAAACCACCACAGCAGCAGCCCCACACAGCAGAACCCCACACAACAGCAGCCCCCACTACAAAACCCACAACAGCAGCCAGAACAACAGCAGCCCTCACTACAAACCACCACAACAGCAGACCCAACTACAACCACCACAACAGAAGTCCCCACAACAGCAGCAGCAGCCACAACAGCAGCCCCCAACAGCAGCACAACACTACAACAACAACAGCCCCCACAACAGCAGCCCCCACTACAACCACCACAACAGCAGACCCCCACAACAGCACCCCAACTACAGTCCACAACAGCAGCCCCCACAACAGCAGCCCCAACTACAAAACACAACAGCAGCCACCACAACAACCCCCACAATTACATCCACCACAACAAAAGCCCCAACAACAGCACACCCCCACAACAAGCAACCACAACAGCAGATCCACAACAGCAGCCCCATTACAACCACCACAACAGCAGCCCCACAACAGCAGTCCCCCTACAACCACCACAACAGCAGCCCCCACTACAACCACCACAGCAGCACAACAGCAGAATCCACAACAGCAACCCCCACAACAACTACAAACAACAGCAGCTACCCACAACAGCAGCCCCTCACTACAACCACCACAACAGCAGACAATACAACAGCAACTACAAGCACCAACAACAGCAGCCCCCACAACAGCAGACCCCACTACAACCACCACAACAGCAGCCCACAACAGCAGCTCCCCACTACAACCACCACAACAACAGCACCACAACAACAGCCACCACAACAGCAGTCCCCACAACAACAGCCACCCCAAAGCAGCCCCACAACCACAACAGCAGCCACCACAACAGAAGTCCCCAACTACATCCACAATAAACAGCACCCCCCAATAACAACCACCACCACAACAGAAGACCCCACAACAGCAGCCCCCACTACAAGCCCACAACAACAGCAGCCACTACAACAGCACACCCCACAACAACCACCACAAAAGCAGCCCCCACCAACAGCACCCCCCCCACTGCAAACACAACAGCAGCCCTACAACAGTACCCCTACTACAACCACCACAACAGCAGCCCACTTTACATCCACCACAACAGCAGGCCCCACCAAACACAACAACAGTACCCCCACTACAACAGCACACCCCACAACAACACCACAAAAACAGCCCCCACAACAGCAGACCCCACTACAAATACAACAACAGCAGCCAGCTGGAAACAGCAGCCCCAACTACAACCAGTAACCACAACAGCAGCACCCACTACAACCACCACAGCAGCAGGCACCACAACGGAAGCCCACACAACAGCAACCCCCACTACAGATACCACAACAGCAGCCAGAACAACAGCAGCCCTCACTACAACCACCACAACAGCAGACCCCAGCTACAACCACCACAACGGAAGTCCCCACAACAGCAGCCACATTACAACAGCAGCCCCCACTGCAAACACAACAGTAACCACCACAACAGCACCCCCAACTACATCCACCACAACAGCAACAACAGCATCCACCACAACAGCAGCCCCCAACAACAGCACCCCCTTTAACAACACAACAGCAGCCCTACAACAGCAGCCCCCACCACAAAGCAGCCCCACAACAACCACCACAAAAGCAGCCATCACAACAGCAACTAACTACAAGAACCACAACAGCAGTCCCCACAACAGCACCGCCCACTTTAACCACAACAGCAGCTCCCACAACAGCAGCCCCCACTACAACCACCACAACAGCAGCCACTACAACAGCACACCCAACAACAACCACCACAACAGCGCCCCCTTTAACGGCAACAGCCCCACAACAGCACCACTACAACCACCACAACAGCAGCACACCCCACAACACCAGCCCCCCAACCACAACAACAGCAGCAGACACAACAGCACCCCCCAACAGTAACATCACCACAACAGCAGGTCCACTACAACAGCCACAGCCCACTACAACCACAACAATGGAAGCCCACACAACAGCACCCCCACTATCAACACAACAGCACAACAGCAGCCCGGAACTAAAACAACCACAATAGCAGACACCACAACAGCACCCCTAACTACAAGAACCACAACAGCAGTCCCCACAACAGCACACCCCACTTTAACCACAACAGCAGCCCCACAACAACAGCCCAACCCAACCACTACAACAGCAGCCACCCAACAGCACACCCCAGCAGCAACCACCACAACAGCAGCCCCCACAACAGCACCACAGCAGCTTTAACCACAACAGCAGCCCCACAACAGCAGTCCCCACTACAACCACCACAACAGCAGCCCACTACAACCCTCCACAACAGCAGCCCCACTACAAACACAACAACAGCAGCCATCACAACAGCACACCCCACAACAACCACCACAAAAGCAGCCCCCACAACAGCAGCCACCCAAACACAACAACAGCCCCACAATAACAGCAACAACTAACAACAAGCACACAACAGCAGCACCCTTACAACCACAACAGCAGCAGCCACCACAACAGAAGCCCCCAACAGCATCCTCACAACAACCACCACAACAGCAGCCCAACAGCTACAACCACCACAACAGCAGCCCCAACTACATCCACCACAACAGCAGCCCCACAACAGCAGCCCCCCACTTTAACCACAACAGCAGCCCCAACAGCAACCCCAACAGTAACCATACAACAGCAGCCCCTACAACCACCACAAACTAGCCCCACCCACCAAAACAGCAGAACCCTTTACAACCACCACAACAGCAGCCCCAACAACACAACCCCACCACAACAGCACTACAACAGCACACCCCACAACAACTACAACAGCAGCACCCCACAACAGTACCACAACCACCACAACAACCCCCAGCTAAAACAACCCCCACAACAGCACCCCACACATCCACAACAACAGCAGCCCCACAACAGCAACCCCCACTATAAACCACAACAGCAGCCCCCACTACAACCAACAACAGCAGGCCCAAACACAAACCACCACAGCCCCCAGCCACACAACAGCAACCCCCAACAACTACCACAACAGCAGTCCAGAACAACAGCAACAACGGAAGGCACAACAGCAGACCCCCCACAACAGCACCCCAACGGAAGTCCACCACAACAGCATCCACCACAACAGCAGCCCCACTACAACCACCACAACAGCAGCCACTACAACAGCACCCCCAACTACATCCACCACAACAGCAGCCCCCACAACAGCACCCCCACTTTAACCACAACAGCAATACAACAACAACAGCAGCCCACTTTAATCCTCCACAACAGCAGCACCCACTACAACAGTAGCAGAACCCAATACAACACCACACCCAAACAACCACCCCAACAGCAGCACCCCCAGTACAACCACCACAACAGCAGCAGCACTAACCACAATCCACCACAACAGCAGCACTACAACAGCAGCACCCCCACTACAACCACCAACAGCAGCCCCACAACAGCAGCCCACAAACAGCGGCCCCACACACAACCCAAGCAGCCACCACTACAACAGCACCCCCCACTACAACCAACCACAACAGCAGCCCCCCCACAACAACCACAACAGAAGGCCCCACAACAGCAGCCACCACAACAGCAGCCCAACTACAACCAACACAACAGCACCCCCACTACAACCACAAACAGCACAACAGCAGCCCCACTACAACCACAACAACAGCAGCCCCAACAGCAGCACCACTTTAACAACAACCACCACAACAGCAGCAGCCCCCCACAAAACAGCAACCAGCCCACTCACAGCAACCAACAACAGCACCGAAGCTACAACCAAAACAGCAGCCCTCACTATAACCACCACAGCAGCACTTTACAACCACCACAACAACCAGCCCACAACAGCACCCCCCACTACAGCTACCACAACAGCAGCCAGAACAACAGCAGCCCCCACTACAACCACCACAACAGCAGACCCAACCACAACCACCAGCAACCAGAACAACAGCAGCCACAACAACAGCAGCCCCACTGCAAACACAACAGTAACCACCACAACAGCACTAACTTTACATCCCACAACAGCAGCCCCAACAACAGCACCGCCCACTTTAACCACAACAGCAGCCCCCACAACAGCACCCCCAATTACATCCATCACAACAGTAGCCAATACAACAGCACACCCAACTACAAAACCACAACAGAAGACCCCAATACAACCACCACAGCAGCAGCCCCCCACAACAGCAAACCCCACTACAACAGCAGCACCCCCCCACTACAACCACGACAACAGCAGCATCCACAACAGCAACGCCCACTACAACCACAACAACGGAAGCCAACAAAACAGCAGCCCTCACTATAACCACCACAACAGCAGCACCCACTACAACCACCACAGCAGCAGGCCCCACAACGGAAGCTCACACAACAGCACCCCAACTACAGCTACCACAACAACAACAGAACAACAGCACCCCCACTACAACTACACAACAGCAGCAGACCTACAACAGCCTAACCTACAACCAAACAGCAGCCCACAACAGCAGACTTTAACCACAACAGCAGCCCCAACAACAAACAACAGCAGCCCCCACAACAGCACCCCCAACTACATCCACCACAACAGCAGCCCCCACAACAGCACCCCTAACAAAACCACAACAGCAGCCACCACAACAGCAGCCCCACAACAACCACCACAATAGCAGCCACTACAACAGCCGCCCCAACTGCAACAACAACACAACAGCAGCCCCCACAACAGCACAGGCCAACTTTAACCACAAACAACAGCCAGCCACAACAGCAGCCCCAATTACATCCACCACAACAGCAGGCAATACAACAGTACCAACCACAACCAACAACAGCAAACCCCCTACAACAGCACACCCCAAAACAACCACCACAAAAGCAGCCATCACAACAGCAACCCCCACTACAACTACAACAACAGAAGCCAACAAAAAGCAGCAGCCCTCACTATAACCACCACAACAGCAGCATCCAACTACAACCAACAACAGCAGAAGCCCCCACAACAGAAGCCCCACAAAAACAGCAGCCCCCACTACAACCACCACAACAGCAACCACCACAACAGCAGAAGTCCCCCCCAACTACAACCACCACAAAGCAGCATCACCCCAACCACTTTAACCACAACAGCAGCCCCACAACAGCAGACCCCCTACACTTTAACCACAACAGCAGCCCCCACAACAGCACACCCCACAACAGCAGCCACCACAACAGTAGCACCCCACCACAGCACCACCCCCACTGCAAACACAACAGCAGCCCCTACAACAGTAGCGCTTAATACAACCACCACAACAGCAGCCCACTTTACATCAACCACAACAGCAGGCCCCACTACAAACACAACAACAGCAGCCACTACAACAGCACACCCCACAACAACCACCACAAAAGCAGCCCCACAACAGCACCACCCACTACAAAACAACAACAGCAGCCAACAAAACAGCAATACCAACAACTACAACCACTACAACAGCAGTCCCTTTACAACCACCACAGCAGCAGGCACCACAACGGAAGCCCACACAACAGCAACCCCACTACAGATACAACAGCAGCCAGAACAACAGCAGCCCTCACTACAACCACCACAACAGCAGACCCAACTACAACCACCACAACGGAAGTCCCCACAACAGCAGCCACGACAACAGCAGCCCCCACTGCAAACACAACAGTAACCACCACAACAGCACCCCCAACTACATCCACCACAACAGCAGCCCCCACAACAGCACCGCCCACTTTAACCACAACAGCAGCCCCACAACAGCACCCCCAATTACATCCATCACAACAGTAGCCAATACAACAGCACACCCAACTACAACCACCACAACAGAAGACCCCAATACAACCACCACAGCAGCAGCCCCCACAACAGCAAACCCCACTACAACAGCAGCACCCCCGTGACAACCCACGACAACAGCAGCATCCACAACAGCAATCCATACAACCACAACAAGAAGCCAACAAAACAGCAGCCCTAACTATAACCACTACAACAGCAGCACCCTACAACCACCACAGCAGCAGGCACCACAACGGAAGCCCACACAACAGCACCCCCCCCACAGCTACAACAACAGCAGCCAGAACAACAGCAGCCCTCACTACAACCACCACAACCAGACCTAAAACAACAACGTGAAGTCCCCACAACAGCAGCCATGACAACAACAGCAAACACAACAGTAACCACCACAACAGCACTCTAACTAACCACCACAACAGCAGCCCCACAACAGCAGCCCACACTTTTAACCACCACAACAGCAGCCCAATACAACAGCACCCCCAACAACAGACCCATACAACAACAGTAGCCCCCACAACAGCAAACCCAACTACAAAATCAACACCACAACATTACAAATACCCCAATACAACCACCACAGCAGCAGCCCCCACAACAGCAAAAACAACAGCAGCACCCCTACAACAACCTGACAACAGCAGCATCCACACAACAGCAACGCCCACTACACAACCACAACCGGAAGCCAAGAAAAACAGCAGCCTCCCCACCACAACAGCAGCACCCAACTACAACAACCACCACAGCAGCAGGCCCCACAACAGAAGCCCACACAACAGCACCCCCACTACAAACAAAACAGCAGCCCCCACAAACAACAGCCCCCTCCACAACAGCAGCAGCTCCCACTACAAAACTTTAACCACAACAGCAGCCCCAACAACAGCAGCCACCCGGAAGTAACCACAACAGCAGCCTTTACATCCTCCAACAGCAGCCCCCACAGCATACAACCACACAACAACAGCCAATACAACAACAGCAACAACAACCACCACAACAGCATCCCAACTACAACCACCACAACAGCAGCCCCTACAACACCACAACAACAGCCCCAACAGCAGCACCACAACAGCAGCACCTCCCACTACATCCACAACAACAGCAGCCATCCACAACAGCAACCCCCCACTACAAAACCACAACAACAGGAAGCCAACAAACAGCAGCCTAATACTACAACCCACCACAACAGCAGCCCCAACTACAACCACCACAACAGCAGGCACCACAACAGAAGCCCACACAACAGCACCCCCACTATAGCTACCACAACAGCAGCCAGAACAACAGCAGCCCCCACTACAACCACCACAACAGCAGACCCAACCAACCACAACAGAAGTCCCCCCAACTACAAGAACCACAACAGCAGCCCCCACTAAAACAACAGTAACCACCACAGCAGCAACCACAACAACAGCACAACAGCCCCACTTTAACCACAACAGCAGCAGCCCCCACAACAGCAGCCCCCACTACAACCATCACACAACAGCAGCCACTACAACAGCACACCCCACAACAACCAACAAAGTAGCCCCCACAAAGCACCCCCACTGTAAACACAACAGCAGCCCTCACTATAACCAACAGTACAACAGCAACACAACCACCACAACAGCAGCCCACTTACAGCCCCCACAACAGCAGCCCCCACTACAAACACAACAACAGCAGCCACTACAACAGCACCCCCCACTACAACCACCAGAAAAAGCAGCCAGAACAACAGCAGCACCCACTTGCCCACAACCACAATAACAGCAGCAACCCAATCATAACCACCACAACTAGAAGCACTACAACAGCCCCACTACCCACAACCAACAACAGCAGCACCCTCGTAAACAACAGCAACCAATTACAACCACCACAACAGCAACCAACACAACAGCAACTACAACACAAGCTAGAAACAGAACAACCCAACAACAACCACCACAGCACTACAGCCCCACAACAGCAGCCCCCACAACAGCACAACCCCAACTACAGCCACCACAACAACAGCCCCAACAGCACAACAGCCAACTTTAACCACAACAGCAGCCCCACAACAGCACTGCCCCAACTACATCCATCACAACAGTAGCCAATACAACAGCACACCCAACCAGCAACCACCACAACAACAGCAGTCAATACAACAAAAACCACAACAGCAGCCCCCACAACAGCAAACCCCACTACAACAGCAGCACCCCACAACAACCACCACAAACAGCAGCATCCACAACAGCAACCCCCACAAAACCACAACAACGGAAGCCAACAAAACAGCAGCCCTCACTATAACCACCACAACAGCAGCAATCCACTACAACCACCACAATAGCAGGCACCACAACGGAAGCCCACACAACAGCAACCCCCACTACAGCTACCACAACAACAGCCAGAACAACAGCAGCCTCACTACAACCAACAACAGCTCCCCCAACTACAACCACCACAACGGAAGTCCACAACAGCAGCCAATTTTAACCAACAGCAGCCCCCACAAATGGAAGCCCACACAACTACCACCATAACAGCAACAACAGCATCCCCATAACAAAAGCACAACAGCAGACCCAACTACAACCACCACAAAAAGTAGCCCCACAACAGCAGCCACCACAACATACCACAACAGAAGCCACTACAACAGCAACAGCAACTACAACAGCACCACAACAGCAGCTCCTAAACCACAACAGCACCAACAGCTTTAACCACACAAAAACAACAACAACAGCAGCCCCCACTGTAAACACAACAGCAGCACAACAACCACCACAACAGCAACCACCACAACAGCAGCCCACTTTACATCCCCCACAACAGCAGGGCCCCACTACAAACACAACAACAGCAGCCACTACAACAGCACACCCCACAACAACCACCACAAAAGCAGCCCCCACAACAGTACACAACAGCCCTACTGCAATACAACAACAGCAGCCACCGACAACAGCACCAACAACTACAAGCACTACAACAGCAGCACTCACAACAACCACCACAGCAGCAGCCACCACAACGGAAGCCCCACAACAGCAACCCCCACTACAGATACCCCCAACAGCAGCCAGAACAACAGCAGCCCTCACTACAACCACCACAACAGCAGACCCAGCTACAAACTAAAGTCCCTACAACAGCAGCCCCTACAACAGCAGCCCCCACTGCAAACCACAACAGTAACTCCCACAACAGCAGCCCCTAACTACATCCACCACAACAGCAGCTCCCCTACAACAGCAGCCCCTACAACAGCACAGCCCCACAACAACAGCCACACAAAAGCAGCACCCCACAACAACAGCAGCCAGAACACCCCCACTGTAAACAACAACAGCCCACCCCACAACAGTAGCCCCCACAACAGTAACCCCACTAATACAACCACCACAACAGCAGCCCACAACAGCAGCCTCCACAACAGCAAGCCCCCCCATTATAAACACAACAACAGCAGCTACACTACAACAGCACACCCCACAACACCACCACAAAAGCAGCCAAGCCCACAACAGTACCTCACACCCACTGCAACAGCCAGCAACAACAACAGCCACTACAACCTGATAATACCAACAACTACAAGCACCACAACAGCAGCACTCCTTTACAACCACCACAGCAGCAGCCACCACAACGGAAGCCCACACAACAGCAACCCCCACTACAGATACCACAACAGCAGCCAGAACAACAGCAGCCCTCACTACAACCACCACAACAGCAGACCCAGCTACAACCACCACAATGGAAGTCCCCACAACAGCAGCCACGACAACAGCAGCCCCCACTGCAAACACAACAGTAACCACCACAACAGCACCCCCAACTACATCCACCACAACAGCAGCCCCAACAACAGCATCGCCCACTTTAACCACAACAGCAGCCCCCACAACAGCACCCCCAATTACATCCATCACAACAGTAGCCAATACAACAGCACACCCAACTACAACCACCACAACAGAAGACCCCCACAACCACCACAGCAGCAGCCCCCACAACAGCAAACCCCACTACAACAGCAGCACCCCCCACTACAACCATGACAACAGCAGCATCCACAACAGCAACGCCCACTACAACCACAACAACGGAAGCCAACAAAACAGCAGCCCTCACTATAACCACCACAACAGCAGCACCCACTACAACCACCACAGCAGCAGGCACCACAACGGAAGCCCACACAACAGCACCCCCACTACAGCTACCAACAACAGCCAGAACAACAGCAGCCCTCACTACAACCACTACAACAGCAGACCTAACTACAACCACCACAACGGAAGTCCTCACAACAGCCACGACAACAGCAGCCCCACTGCAAACACAACAGTAACCACCACAACAGCACCCTAACTACATCCACCACAACAGCAGCCCCAACAACAGCACCGCCCCTTTAACCACAACAGCCCCTACAACAATTCATCCCAACAGTAACAACAACAGCACACCCAACTACATCCCCACAACAGCACCCCCACTTACAACCACCACAACAGCAGTCCCCCACCCCAACAAACCACTTACAGCAAACCCCACTCCAACCACAACAGCAGCATCCACAACAATACAACAACCAGCATCCATAACAGCAACCCCCACAACAAACAAACGAAGCCAACACAACAGCAGTCTCACTATAACCACCACAACAGCAGCACCCAACCTCCACAACAGCAGGCCCACAATACCACAACAGCAGAAGGCACCACAACAGAAGCCCACACAAACAGTCCCCCCCCAGTACCACTGCAACTACAACACAACAGCAGTCCCCACAACGGAAGCACTAAAACAGCAGCACTTTAACTACAACAGCAGCTCCCACAACAGCAGCCCACAACAGCAACCTAACAACCACCACAACAGCAGCCACTACAACAGCACCCCACAACAACCACCACAAAAGCAGCCTACAACCAACCACACAACACAGTCACCCCCAGCTGGAACACAACAGCAGCCCCCCAAACACAACAGTAGCCCACAAATACCCCAACCACCACAACAGCAGCCCACTTTATCCTCCTCCACAACAGCAGGCCCCACCACAAAACACAACAACAGCAGCCACTACAACAGCACACCCCACAACAAACCACCACAAAAAGCAGCCCCACAACAGTACCACCCACTACAGCAAATACAAACAACAGCAGCATCCATAACAGCCAATATACCAACAACTACAAGCACTAAAACAGCAGCACCCCTAAACCACTACAGCAGCAGCCACCACAACGAAGCCCACACAACAGCAACCCCACTACAGATACCACAACAGCAGCCAGAACAACAGCAGCCTCACTACAACCAACAACGGAACAACCCCACAACAGCAGCCAATGCAAACAGCAGCCCCACTGCAATCACAACAGTAACCACCACAACAGCACCCCCCAACACATCCACACAACAGCAGCCCCTACAACAGCACCGCCCACTTTAACCACAACAGCACCCCCCACCAACAACAGCCCCCCACTACAACCACCACAACAGCAGCCAATACAACAGCACACCCAACTACAACTAACACAACCACCTACAACAGCACCCCCCCACTTTACAAACGCAGCCCCCCAACAGCACTACTAATTACATCCAACAACAACAGCAGCCACAACAATACCAACAACTACAAGCACCACAACAACAGCACTACAACCACCACAGCAGTAGCCACAACGGAAGCCACACAACAGCAATCCCCACTACAGATACTACAACAGCAGCCAGGAACAACAGCAGCCCTCACCAACCACCACAACAGCAGACCCAACTACAACCAACGGAAGTCCCCACAACAGCAGCTACACGACAACAGCAGCCCCCACTGCAATCACAACAGTAACCACCACAACAGCACCCCAACTACATCCACACACAACAGCACCGCCCACTTTAACCACAACCGCAGCCCCCACAACAGCACCCCCAATTACATCCATCACAACAGTAGCCAATACAACAGCACACCCAACAACAACCACCACAACAGTAGCCACCAATACAACCACTACAGCAGCAGCCCCCACAACAGCAAACCCCACTACAACAGCAGCACCCCCACTCACAACCACGACAACAGCAGCATCCACAACAGCAACCCCCCACTACAACCAGCCAACAACGGAAGCCAACAAAACAGCAGCCCTCACTATAACCACCACAACAGCAGCACCCACTACAACCACCACAGCAGCAGGCACCACAACGGAAGCCCACACAACAGCACCCCCCACTACAGCTACCACATCAACAGCCAGAACAACAGCAGCCCTCACTATAACCACTACAACAGCAGATCCAACTACAACCACCACATCGGAAGTCCCCACAACAGCAGCCACGACAACAGCAGCCCCCACTGCAAACACAACAGTAACCACCACAACAGCACCCCCAACTACACATACAACAGCCACCACAACAGCAGCAACCCCACAACAGCACCGCCCACTTAACCACAACAGCAGGCCCAGTAAAACACAACAGCAGCCCCCACTAGCACCCCAAACCACCACAATAGCAGCCACTACATCCTTTCCACAACAGCACCCCCAACTACAACTAACACAACAGCAGCAACACATCCCCCAAAACAGCACCACCCACTTTTAAACCCCACAACAGCAGGCCAACCACAACAGCAACCCTCAACAGCCACTACAACCACCACAACAGCAGCCACTACTACAGCACCCCCAACTACAACTAACACAACAGCAGCCCCCACAACAGCACCGCACACTTTAACCACAACCGCAGCCCCCACAACAGCACCCACAATTACATCCACCACAACAGCAGTCAATACAACAACACACCCAACTACAACCACCACAACAGTAAACCCCACTACAACAGCAGCACCCCCCACTACAACCACGACAACAGCAGCATCCACAACAGCAACCCCCACTACAACCACTACAACGGAAGCCAACACAACAGCAGTCCTCACTATAACCACCACAACAGCAGCACCCACTACAACCACAACAGCAGAAGGCACCACAACGGAAGCCCACACAACAGCACCCCCCACTAAAACCACCACAATAGCAGACAATACAACAGCACCCCCAACTACAAGAACCACAACAGCAGTCCCCACAACAGCACCGCCCACTTTAACCACAAAACAACAGTAGGCCCCACAACAGCAGCCCCCACTACAACCACCACAATAGCAGCCACTACAACAGCACAACTTAACTACAAATAGCAGCCCCAACAACAACAGCAGCCCCAAAACAGCACCACAACAGCACTTTAACTTTAACCACAACAGCAGGCCCAACAACAGCAGCCCCCCTACAACCACCACAACCACCACTACAACAGCAGCCACTACTACAGCACCCCAACAACTAACACAACAGCAGCCCCCACAACAGCTACATCCACAACAGCACACTTTTAACCACAACAGCAGGCCCCCCCCACAACAGCACCCACAATTACATCCACCACAACAGCAGTCAATACAACAACACACCCAACTACAACCACCACAACAGTAAACCCCACCACAACAGCAGCACCCACTACAACCACAACAGCAGAAGGCAACCACACAACACAACCACAGATACCACAACGGAAGCCAACACAACAGCAGCCCCTCACTATAACCACCCAACAGCAAAACTACAACCACCACAGCAGCAGGACAACGGAAGCCACACAACAGCACCCCAACAGCACCACCACAACTAAACTACAACCCCACAACAGCAACTACAACAGCAACGGAAGTCTAAAAGCAGAACCACAACAGCAGTCCCACACAACAGCACCCACTTTAACCCACAACAGCAACTCCCACAACAGCAGCCCCACTACAACCACCACAACAGCAGCCACTACAACAGCACACCCCACAACAACCACCACAAAAGCAGCCCCCACCACAGCACCCCCCACTGCAAACACAACAGCAGTCCTTACAACAGTAGCGCCTAATACAACCACCACAACAGCAGCCCACTTTACATCCTCCACAACAGCAGGCCCCACTACAAAACACAACAACAGCAGCCACTACAACAGCACACCCCCACAACAACCACCACAAAAAGCAGCCCCACAACAGTACCACCCACTGCAAATACAACAACAGCAGCTAGCACTTTATAATAATCAACAACTACAAGCACTACAACAGCAGCAACTTTACAACCACCACAGCAGTAGCCACCACAACAGGAAGCCCACACAACAGCAACCCCACTACAGATACCACAACAGCAGCCAGAACAACAGCAGCCCCTCCACTACAACCACCACAACAGCAGACCCAACTACAACCACCACAACGGAAGTCCCCACAACAGCAGCCATCCCACAACAGCAGCCCCCACTGCAATCACAACAGTAACCACCACAACAGCACCCCAATTACATCCACCACAACAGCAGCCCCAACAACAGCAACAGCAGCCCCACTTTAACCACAACAACAGCAGCCCACACAACAGCACCCCAATTACATCCATCACAACAGTAACCAATACAACAGCACACCCAACTACAACCACCACAACAGAAGTCCCCACAATACAACCACCACAGCAGCAGCCCCACACAACAGCAAACCCCACTACAACAGCAGCACCAACAACACTATAACCACTTTAACCACAACAGCAGCTCCCCACAACAGCAATTTCACTCAAAACCACAACAACGGAAGCCAACAAAACAGCAGCAGCCCTCACCATAACCACTCCCACAACAGCAGCACCCACTACAACCACGCCACAACAGCAGTCCACTACAACAGCACCCCACAACAACAACAGCAGCCCCCCCACAGCAAACACAACACAAAGCTAGAACAACAGCAGCCCTTACTACAACCACACCACAACAGACCCACTTTACATCCTCAACTTTAACCAACAACAGCAGGCCCTACAACAGCACCCCCATTACATCCAACACAACAGCAGCCCCACAACAGTACCCGACCAAATACATCCACATGACAACAGCAACCACTACAACAGCAGCCCCACCACAACCACCACAACAGCAGCCACTACAACAGCAACCCCACTACAACTAACACAACAGCAGCCCCACAACAGCAGCCTCACTACAACTACAACCAGACCCAACAGCAGCCCCCACAACAGAAGTCCTTAAACAGCAGCCAACACAACAGCAGCCCACTTACATCCTACCACAACAGCACCCCCAACTACAACCACACAACAACAGCAGCCCCACTTTAACCACACAACAGCACCCCAACAGCAACCACCACTAAAACCGGAAGCAGACCCCACAACAGCAAACCCACTGCAACCACAACAACAGCAGCCAGAACAGCAGCCCCCCTACAACCACCAAAACCACTACAACAACCAATCCCAACTACAACCACCACAACGGAAGTCCCCACAACAGCAGCCACTGCAACACAACAGCCCCCACTGCAAACACACAACAGTAACCACCACAACAGCAGCCCCCAACTACATCCACCACAACAGCCCAGCTACCCCCACAACAGCAGCAGCCACTTTAACCACAAACAACAACCCCACAACAGCACCCCAATTACATCCATCCAACAGTAGCCAATACAAACAGCACACCCAACTACAACCACTACAACAGTAGTCCCTACAACCACACCACAGCAGCAGCCACTACAACAGAAGCCCACACAACAGCAACAGATACCAAACCCCATCCACAACAGCAGCCCACTACAACCACAACAACGAACCACAACACAGCAGCCAACTATAACCACCACAACAGCAGTCCCCCACCAGCAGCAACCACAACAACACAACAGCAAACACAACAGCAGCCAGAACAACACAGCCCCCAACTACAACCACCACAACAGCAGACCCAACAACAACCACCACAACTTTCCCCACAACAGCAGCCCCCACAACAGCAGCCCCACATCCACCAGTAGCCACCACAACAGCACCCCCAACTACATCCACCACAACAGCAGCCCCAACAACAAGCAGCCCCACAACACACAAACCCCCCACAACAGCAGCCCACTAAACCACCACAATAGCAGCATCCACAACAGCAGCCCACTTTAACCACAACAGCAGCCAACAAACAGCAGCCCCCACTATAACCACAACAGCAGCCACTACAACAGCACACCCCACAACGGAAGCTCACACAACAAAATACAGCTACCAACCAGCCAGAACAACAGCCCCCCACTGCAAACACAACAGCAGACCCCTACAACCAACAGTAGCCCACAACAATACAACCTGCAAACACAACAGCAGCCCACTTTACATCCACCACAACAGCAGGCCCCACTACAAACACAACAACAGCAGCTACTACAACAGCACACCCCACAACAACCACCACAAAAGTAGCCCCCACAACAGTACCCCCCACTGCAAACAACAACAACAGTAGCCACGGATTTATAATAATACAACAACTACAAGCACTACAACAGCAGCACTCCCCTTCACAACCACAACAGCAGCAGCCACTACAACACAACGGAAGCCCACACAACAGCAACCCCCACAACAGATACCACAACAGCAGCCAGAACAATAATGCAGCTCAACAACTACAAACCACCAAAACAGCAGACCCAACTACAACCACCACAACACAACGTGAAGTCCCCACAACAGCAGCCACGACAACAGCAGCCCCCACTGCAAAACACAACAGTAACCACCACAACAGAATTCCCCCAACTACATCCACCACAACAGCAGCCCCAACAACAGCACCGCCCACTTTAACCACAACAGCAGCCCCCACAACAGCACCTCAATTACATCCATCACAACAGTAGCCAATAACAGCACACCCAACTACATCCACCACAACAGAAGACCCTAATACAACCACCACAGCAGCCCCACAACAGCAAACCCCACTACAACAGCAGCACCCCCACTACAACCATTACAACAGCAGCATCCACAACAGCAACGCCCACTACAACACAACAACGGGAAGCCAACAAAACAGCAGCCCTACTATAACCACCACAACAGCAGCACCCACTACAACCACCACAGCAGCAGGCACCAGCAGCTCCACACAACAGCACCCCTAACGAAGCCCAACAACAGCCAGAACAACAGCCCCTCACAACCACTACAACAGCAGCCTACAATTAAACGGAAGTCCCCACAATAGCAGACAATAACAAGCCCCACTGCAAACACAATAAGAACCACAACAGCAGTCCCCACAACAGCACCGCTGCCCACTTTAACCATGCCACAAACGCAGCCCCACAACAGCGGCCCACTAAAGCCACCACAATAGCAGACAATACAACAGCACCCCCAACTACAAGAACCACAACAG
>JAHFZB010000597.1:0-36721 GCA_036884735.1 Huso huso
CCGCACCTGAGTTGCATTAAAGAAAAGTGGGGTTTAAGACGTGCAACGTCCGTGTGGAGGCCGCTTGGCAGAAGGAGATGCATGCCCTGCTCTGGTTGCCCCAAGAGTGTTGTGTTTAGCCAGGTAAACTATTTAATGTCCTGCAAGGTAGTGAGGGAATACTCATTTAGTTAGCGCCCATGGGAGCAAAAGCCTATTTTGTGTTTGTCGACGGCATGACAAAATTATGCTGCTGCCATTAAAACCCATTTCCTGTCTGCTGGTGTAATTTTAAAGGGGCAATGAACCTGGAGTGGCGCGTCAATGTTACAACGAAGATTAAATGGAGGATTTAGGGAAGGTGGGCAGCAGGAGATGGACTAGAACAATATGAGAGCTAATGCTGATCTGCTCAAGTCATGTGGATGCCTGGGACAGGTCAGCCGATGGTCAATATAGTAAACACACCAAAACTGGAGAAGTTGTTTCAGCACTTTTTATGTACAAACCAACAAATGGTTTAACAAAAATACAAACTTAATAAACAGTTACACAAAACCACAAATTCCAAACCAAACTTCTGGTGCATATTTTGTTTGTACAACCTGCATGTGTACACATTTTCATAAACGTAATAAATGCATACAATACAGTGTAGAGAATTCATGTTTGTTTATTCTGTTTTTAATTTCTTCTTTTCAGTGATTTTTGCAAAAGGTTTTAATTGTGATTATTTACTTATTTTCTACAAGCTCGTTTATGAATCAAGATGCAGCAACAGTTTGTAGAAACAGTTATATATTTTATAAATACCAATTCTCTAATTGTAATGGATTCTGAGGTAAGTACTCTTGAATTACTTGAATAAACAGTACTTTGACTAAACTGTTACTGTTTCAGTACTGTCTTGTTTATTATTATTTTTACTCAAATGTCTTTTTATGTTTAATTCTGTGTCTTTTTCAATTAGGTCTCTTTGAATTCCTCTGAGACATTCCTTATCACAGCCGTTCTTATGCTAATATAATGTATCTACAGTACAGGTAGCAGCATCTGCTAACTAAAATCGTAAATTTATTTTAAACTCAATAATAATCACAGCTTTCCTAAGGACGGGAAGGGGCAATTAAAAAGAGGTAGTGGGCTATGATATTCTTACCAAAAGAAAGATAGCCATAAATGCCAAACATAATTCTAAAATACTGTTATATATATATATATATATATATATATATATATATATGGCAGCATACAAAAATGTTTTTTTTTCCCATTAATCCAGCCTTAGAAGCCCAAAGAAGAGAAGTTGTCAAGATAACAAAAAAAAAAAAAAAATATCTGAGAGGGACAGTCTCTGACGTCTCTGTCTTTTGTACCAAAACAGTTTGATCTCTTGAGACTGGAAAGATAACACAATCAGCAGTAAAATCCACTGGGACAGGACAAAAGTCACTGTGCTGTAAGGAAATAAGTTGGTCTGAAAATAGTCTCCCATGCACAAATGAAACAGCAGTTGACTCATGCTAACTCTCCTGATACCTTTTTAGAATATGTTTCTTCCATGCACTTTAGTCCAGGCTGGTATTTTAAATCCAGAGAACAGCGGCTGGATCTGAATCCTACTGAGCAGTGCGCTCACTCTTTAGTGTGACATCCCTCCAGCTCCACTTTGCAGTGCACTGCCCGCCTTACCAATACAGACTGTTGTCACTGTAATCCTCCAATGATGTCTTGGACTTAATACAGTGCATATATATATATATATATATATATATATATATATATATATATATATATATATATATATATAAACTCAAAAACAAAAAGCCAAATATAATTTAAGTGATGAGGAAAATAATCACCACTTTTTCATTGGCAAGGAATGCTGAATTTTTAAAGATGTTGAAATACTAAAAGGATATGCAGTTTTCTTTGGAATTGCACTGGAAAAATTTGAGAAAAACTGAATAAAACTGAAAATCCAGGAAACAACTATAGACACTCCACTGTGCTCCAAATTAGTGTAAACACTTTTATAGAAAATCAACCAAAAGACAACTGAAATAAAGCAATCTAGAATCTGTCTGTTTCCTCCTTATTTCTAACAGTTTTTTAATTGTGCTTATTTATGTACACACTAGAAGGCATGAAGAACTACAGTATATTTAAAATCCCTCTCCATTTCGCTCTACTAATACTATCGGGATGCAATGAAAGAGATCAACCAATGGTGCCCCAGCCAAATAACAGGTACCGTTTCTTTTATCTCTATTTTCTATGTTTTTTCCATTAATGGTTTGAATGTCTCCCTTCCTTTATCAGCATCAATACATTGCCAGAGCTACATTGCATTTTCATATGAAAACTGATGTGGTTAGATGACAACTGTTAACACTGCACTGACTGGTGAATGGGTGTGTCATTGCTACATAAAAGCACCCAATACTAAATCAGTTAAAGTCAGAACAAAAATGAATGGTCTTTCCCCATACATTCACAAGAACTAAGAACATTTACAAAAAAGAGGTCGTTTGGCCCATATAAGCTTGTCCTGTTCCTAGTAGCTCATTGATCTCAGAACTTTGTCAAGTTGGATCTTAAAGGGTCTAAGTGATTGTTTCTCAACAACATGACTAGGTTGCCCATGTCATACCCTCACCACTCTGTGATGAAATGCCTTATTCTCTCTGTCCTAAGCCTATCTTCACTTCATTTCCAAATGTGTCCTCTGGTCCTGGTTTCAATTTTTTGTGGCTATTTATCAATGCATTTATTATTCAAACACTAAAATATTTTACACATTTTATTACTATGAGAACCCATTTTTTTTTCAACATCATCCACAAAGCCATCTACTGAAAAGTAGGGGTGTGCAGAAACTCGTTCTCATAGTCGTAATAGCCTTTAAGAAGTATTTATTGTTAGGTATTCAATAAATCCATTAATTAATGTGTTGATTTCAAAAGTTTCATTGTCAGTTTTACAGCCTTGGCCAGCGCTCAAGAAAATAATCTTTCAAAGTTTTTTAAAACACTCAATGCGGAAGTTAATTTCCATTGATTGGCACTCAATTGTAGAGGTGAGGGAAGGACAGGTTTTTTTGTTTTGTTTTGCATTAAAACACATAAGTGGTGTAAATTTCCTTTTTCATGATAAAACGGCATGCTTAACTCATTGACGTGATCACTTACTTAATCAGATGTCTCAAATGAATTACTTGACCGTTCATCCATTCCAGAGCCCTGTGAAGACACATGTAATGGGACTACATTTACTCAAGGTACCTTCATTTTTATCCTGTCCATTGGTTTTGATGATAATTTTACAGACATTATAAGCTTTAGGCAACTTATTATGGGTATAAAATATGTATTCTTTGCTTTTAATCATTTGCTGTTTTAGTCATCAGTCATCTGGTGACTTTTTAAAACTGAGCAGTTTAAATAACTCAATAGAGCTCTCAGAATCATGTCTAAAAGAGCATCAGATACACCAGTGAAGAAGTGTAAAGTCTTGTGCTGGGTTTAGACCATTTGAGCCAATAAAGAAACCCAAACCCCCAAAGTGTGTGTTCCAATTTCTAACATGGAAAGGCAATACAACAGGCAAACGGATTACATAGCTAAATGTGCAGAAGTATATGTTGCTAAGAATATATCTCCTCCTGTCCTGTCCTGTTTTTTTTTTCTGAATGTACTGTATGTCTAGTTATCCCCCATTTTAATACTGTATCAGCTCATTACAAAAACAGGATTTAATATCATGAGCTGTGATATAGATCAAAGGGATACTTCATATTATTTACCTGTTGTCTTATTCATATTTTCTACCAGTCTTACTGCTACAATGGCTTTGCGTCACCCACTGAATGAAGTTCATTTCAAGTTAGGGGGTGGTGTCTAAAAAATCACTACTAGGGATATGTTGCTGTACTTTGTAACCCTCTGAAACTGCTATTTTGATGGGCAGTTGCACACCCCTTTTTATTTTATTGATCCACATTGCAAGTGCCATGTGTTGTGAAACAGAGTTGGATCTCATCAGAAAGATGGCAGCTTTTATTACACACAGCACATTGAGTATGGTTGATGAGGTCAGACTCCATTGCCTTTAATTTCATTATCTTGCTCTTTTTTTTCAGGCAACTGCTTAGCTGTCTGCATCAATGCATCCAAAATATGCACCAATAATTTTACAACACTTCCTTGTCACGTAAACACATTGCCGCTTAAAACATGATACACTGTCGAATCAGATTTGCCTCAGATTTAAGTTCCTCATCTTGTATTGATGAAGTGTTTTTATTGGTCATCTTGCAAAAGTTCTGTCCATATCTAAAACACTGCCGAACCTATGAAAGCCACACATAAGCCGCAAAGCAGAAAGTATAGCTCATTCTAGTTTTTAAACTACATTTGGGACCATACCCGGTTTTACAGGCGCCGCTTAGAACTAATCTTATGCACTACCTAATGTTAATTTACAACATCCAACATTAGAGCTAATTGGGTGTGTGAAACCAAACCTTTAGTTAGAAGTTAGTTATCATTCATGGCATTTGAGTTCAAGTTCTTGTTTAGTTATTGTCTCTAGTACACATTTGCAAGTTAGTGTAAAAAAACCTGTATTTTTTCTACTAAAGACCGTTCAAACATGCATATAGTATCTGTCAATGTGAGGGTAGAGGTGACTAATTTGATTGTGGTCACCTTCAACACCTGTAAAAACATGACATCTTGTTAGAATCTTGATTTAACTCAACCAGCCCCTCATACCACACATTTCCTCAGGGAAGCTCACTCAGTCATGAGTGAAACTGACAATCACATTAGTCTCAATCTATTTAGTTTCCTTAGGCCCTTGTGGGGATTGGGAAATTGGTTCAGTAATGTGTAGGATGTATTTTGATCAATTAAATGATAGTAAGCCAACTTAATATACAGCTTATGCCAATTCCTTAACATCTATATTATTGAAGCAGTGCACAGCAAGTGTGGATTCACTTTTAAAAATGTACCTTTTTTTTTTTAGGTTAGTTTTTTTTTAATGCTGTTTTTCAGATATGTATGTTGAATCAAAAATCAACCCAGAAACATACCTTCATTTTGCAGATGAAAACACTTACAAATTGTTTATTAACATAATAATTATTCATGAAATGCTATACATTTGTGGATACAACAGAACAAAAATGTGTACCCATTATTGTACTTTTGTCTGGACAAAAAATTGGACATTGAATTCAAAATAATTTTCTTGTCAAAACAGTTTGAAATAATTTAACTTAAGTGAACATCATGGTGGAATATTAAAACATCATTAGTATTAACCTTATGCCTTTTCTTTGTAGATTTCACACCAGGGCATATGTCACTGTTAATCTCAGAAACTGGTAAATCATAAGACTATCTAACCCTAAATCAGTTACTAGTATCAATAACTTGATCATCCAAGTTCTAACCTCAATTTGTTGAGACTTAAATAGTTTGGTGAAGATATATGCTATGAATAATTCATTAAGTTCCTGTTTCTCTCTCTCTCTTTTTAGATGTTAATTTCCAGCACATGTATGTCCTCAGTGTGAATTTTACACAAAATAAAAATTATACTGTCAGATGTAACATATGTAATTTGACAACCACCACAGCAACTACCAATACTACACCAATGCCCTCAACTGCTACACCAGCATCCACACCCACAAGTACTACACCAGTGCCTTCAACTGCTACACCAGCATCCACACCCACAAGTACTACACCAGTGCCTTCAACTGCTACACCAGCATCCACACCCACAAGTACTACACCAGTGCCCTCAACTGCTACACCAGCATCCACACCCACAAGTACTACACCAGTGCCCTCAACTGCTACACTAGCTTCCACCGCCCCCACGTGCGACTGTAATTTCACTGAGGATCTAAATATGTTTCCAAAATGATTCAAGAAGCAGTCGAGAACTGTGGAAGTGACATCAAGTCAAAGTGTGGAGTCTCTTTGAAATTAAAGTGAGTATGCAGGCACAGACTCGCACACAGTATTACTTTTTCCAGTACCTCTTAATAAAAATGTTTCCACAAAATATTCAAGCTTTTATCACCTACAATGCTTCAAATTGGTAAAAAGATTTGGGTATTGTGACAAGGATGACAGAGGTTGAGACTCAGAGACAAATTGAAAGTTCAAAAATAAAGTTTTTAATA
Source organism: Huso huso (assembly GCA_036884735.1). NCBI lineage: Eukaryota > Metazoa > Chordata > Actinopteri > Acipenseriformes > Acipenseridae > Huso > Huso huso. The sequence goes on from JAHFZB010000597.1 coordinate 6,185, forward strand.
CATAAAAATACAAAATAAACCGGCACGAAAATACGGCTTCCAGGCTGGGCATTGCCTTCACTGGTTTGCAAAAACAAACAGAAAAACAGCACACACAAAATCAATCTTTCTTTCTTTCTTTCTTTCTTTCTTTCTTTCTTTCTTTCTTTCTTTCTTTCTTTCTTTCTTTCTTTCTTTCTTCTAGAACCTTCTCAAATGGGAGGCTAAGGGCCTCCTTTTTGTATAGTGGCTGAGTGCTTAATTGAATAATTAATTGGTTGGTTGCTCCCCACCTGACGCGAACAACCTGGGCAGGAAAAGTGAGAATCCACCCATCCCCGCTAGAGAGTCGAATGGGCAGAGCCTGCTCGCTAAGCAGGTGGTATATATTTACTTTTTTTTAATCTTGCGGATAAAGTATTTAATTTTACACCTGGCCTTACAATGATTATGATGATTTACCCGAATTATAAAGAATTATTCTAACATGGACAATTTACATTTGCAATACTAAGGTGTGGTTAGAAGTTGGCGACAGGAAATAATTAAAGACAAGCTTAATGGAAGTTGAAATGTAATGCTTTGTATTGAATGTATTGTTTGAGTCCGAACATGAAACACAGACGATATATAAATATACTGCACCGCTTGATATGTATTCTCAGATTTGCTTTTATTATATAAAGTCACAGATTTAACAGTGATGTACACAAAAGCCAGAAGGGTTAAAAGAATACTGCGACTTTCGACAAAACCTTCAGCTGAAAAATATACCCAGCATCCATCTTGACAGCCCAGAGCAGCCAATAGAAACTGTATTTCATGATTGTTCTTAGTAAATCATCAGTATTCCTGTCACCAAACCCATTATTATTCTCAGAGGTAAATCTAAACTAATACAAAATGCTTTCAAAAGGTATGTATTTCAATTTGTTGGTTCTTAAAGATTGTAACATATATAGTTTCTACAGTCTATAATGAGAGTTTTGAATTTGAATTTGTATGTAAATCTTATCTGATACCCCATGGCTTCTATAGTGGCAATTATTTGTCACCATTTCAGTGAAGGTGTAAACAACCATGACGCTTATTTGTTATAGATCTTCGAATGGTCTTGATGACGGTCAAGGTTCTTTGTAATGAGTCCATCAAAATAATCGGCGCCAGATAAAGGCGGAAGTGGTTGCAGTGAAATCCAACACCAGTGCGTGACCTTTAAAGACATGCTGTTTGACTCTTTCGCACAAGGAGGCGTTAGTTTCTGGTTATAATAAGGCCATATTTCAAGAGCACACGACTAGGGACTTTTTGGTTAGGGTTATAAATGTTATGGTGCAGACAACAAAATAGGAAAGTTTGAAAGCAGAGAACTTTTCACTTAAGTAGGTGGAAACTTGCATGAGTAAGGACTGTCTAATTTAAGGTAAATCTAAGACTATACTCTCCAATACATTTTTGAAAGTGGATACCTAATTTTCTTTCCTTGATATTGTTTGTTGTTGTGGGATTGAGAACCCAACTCAAAAGTAAATGTAATTTGAAAACAGAGGGGATAGAGTTTTGGACTATTCCGTAGTGCCTTGCTCATCAAATTATTTTACAACTGTGGTTTCTTAGTTTTAGTGTTTTTGCCTGTTCAGCCTGGTGAATATATGGAGAGTTTATTAGGTTAAATCAATCAATATTTCATTGCTGTAATATGTCTCTATTCCGTTTGACATATAATGGCACATACCATTACAGTTTGTCTCATTGTATAGACGCTATGAATCTATGTGTGTCTCAGAACTTGATTTGCTGTGTATTTTGATTGTTGGGGCAGACAAATGTGAATATATTATTTAAAGTTGCGCACTGCCACCAATGTTCATTTTAAAGTTTGAATTTCAAATCCTGATGGCAGGAGAGAGAATATCGAGCTCTCTCGTGATTGTATCCTATTAGCCACCACGTCAGTTTCTGAGTCATTTGCAAGTAGGAGTTAATTTTTTTTGATGGTGTAGCTGAAGTTCTACTGATAACCTTTAGTAGAAAACTTTGCATTCATTAAATCCAGTGATGAAGTAATCTATGAATCGCACTGTTCTAAATTAGGGCCACGCTGCAAAGCTGCACATATATAATCAGAATACTCCATGGACATCAGAGAGTGCTGTGCTTATTTCACTCACAATGAGAGTTTGAATTCACTTTGATATCGGATTCATCACAAGTTTAGTCTGAGTTTTATGTTTTTGAATATTTCTGATATTTATGGGTACAGTTCTTTACTGCTACAGAAACCACCAATATTCCAACAGTTATATCTAATCTATAAACAGACTTTAAAAAAAAAAAAAAACTTTAAATAAAACTTAAGAGTTGAAGCTTTGTGAATAGAACCCTGACAAAAAACATGAATTTTAACAAGGTTGCCTAAAATACTAAATGACCACTCTTCTTCCACTCATAAACACTACTTATATTGTGAAAATATATTATGAAGTGTGTTTAGTTTCTTTTTCCATTCTTCTGTTTCAGGTCTATGAAACACTAAAACCTACAAATAATTTTACAGGATCAATAATTTAATTACGACATTGAGGAAGAATAGTACAGGAACAAGTAAAGTTGCTGTTGTCCAGTTTTGCTCCCATATGACCTGGGTAAAGCCTCATTAAAAACAACTCCCAATCCAGTCTACATTCTGCCACCCAGCAGTGGGTGTCAAGTCTTAAACCCCCTCTGTGAGGGCAGTTGAAATCCCAGTACCATTATGGTGTTATTCATACAAATATATATCTTTTTCAATAATACTGTTCTCCAACAACCTGGCTGCCCTCAAATTCAATTAGTGCATTCGAAACAGGAAACTGAGAATAATCAGAAAACAAACAAACATCAACTTGCCAGTTAAATTATCATAGCAGCGAGCCATTGGTGAGATCACTGATGTGATTATTTATTTATTTATTACTGCAGTGCAACAAAAACCAGACAACAGACCTTTTTTTTTGTCTATATTTTTCCTGACTATATGTCAAATGTAAACTGAAGGGATGTGCGAATGCTTGGATCATCTGGTATCCAAGACTGAGGAATTGAAAAAAGTCTTTCCTCGGTAAAAAGCTTACTGCTTTATAATTTTGAATCCCTTGTACCGCCCACCAGTTTCCTAGTGCCCAGTGGACATTTGATGCCGAGCACAACAGTAAATAAAATGGTTACTGTGTTATTTAATCACAGGAAACCCTGTATCAGAGCTTTCCCGGTGAGGTGACACTGGACGTGGGGATGCTGGGGTTGCTGTCAGTCGGTTAAGGTCAAGATAGAGGCAACAGATCAGACTTTGAGGGAGAATACACAGTAGGCTCTAAGATGCATCCAACATGACTATTTTATGAGGGCAGACACAAAAGCAATGACTTTCTAACTGTTACATGTGACACCATATTTTTCTGAAGATAGAGATGGTGAAATGAAGGATGCGTCATATCCCTCACAACAGTCAAAGCAGCTGCCCAAACTGCCCTTGGTGGCCCCTACACTCCAGTTAACAGAGTTATGGCAGATGTTTTCAGTTTTGTTTAAACATGAATCTTTCTATATTCTAGTTATGTACCATTGATATGTAAATCTACATTATTGTGTACAGCATGGAAAACATATAACATGCCTTGTTTCATCCAGTTCTGCCTACTATCTAAAATCTCTTTGGTTTCCTGAACACCACAAATACAAAGATTGCTATTTCCTTTTATCAAGATGGTTTATCTAGATTAGAAAAGAGCAGCGATCCATTGCATGTGCTACATTGGATTCCCACTGATTTTGAGCTTCAGGTTGTCTTAGCACTTTGTCAAGGCTTTTTGAAAGTCCAATGTTGTTATCCATTTTCCTTGCTGTAGCTTATTTTAGAAATCCAGGAGGCCAACAGGATTGTCCTTTTAGGAATGAATGTTTACTGCCTCCTCCTAATGCATCTGTACAGCATTTTTTTTTTTTTGTATAAGCTTTTGGTGTTGATCAAGTGTCAGTCACTGTGTAGATTGCTAATAATTGTGAATGACCTTAGGAAGACCGTTGATCCAGAATGTGAAAGGCCAAATGCATAAGCACAAACCAAGTGCACATTGCTGAGTCATTTTAAGACCAATAACTCCAAATAAAAATCATTCCGTTGTGTATTTTATCAATGTACTGATATGTATTGTGTGAAAAATAATATAGTCTTACTTAATAATCCTAACTCTAACAAGCTACTTTCTGTGTTTTTGTTTTATTTAGGATAACAACATTTTAATTTCAAGTGCTGAGGTGATTGGGATTGAAAAGCAGAGTCCAGTTTCCAATCTCACAGATCCTGTAACAATCTCATTTCCCTACAATTCACAAGTAAGGCCTTTTCAGATTTCTAAGCATTTAGCAATTTGTCATCCCAAATTATTAGATTCAAATGCTTGAAAGACCCGTGATGTACTTCAAGGTAAATGATCCTAAACAACAGTAGCATTTGTTTGATCTGCAGGATTCTACACATACTTAAAAATCTGTATATTCTGAAATTAAGTTTAAAAATAAAGGATTGAAAAGTCTTATTTATCACCCCTTTAAAGTTAAATTCACCATAGAAGACAAATGAACTATTAAGTGCCAGTAGTACAAAGTTGCCAAGCCTGCTATCTCAGATACCATTTGAGGTAGTGACTTCAAAACCCTGTATGTTAAATGTGGTGGTGACCATGACATTGACCTCTTTCCTAATATGGCTGTCATGCGAGGTCATGTGATTTTCTGCTGTATAGAGATAGTACACTTTAAGATATTGTCTTAATGTTGTAAACAGCTGTTCTTTGATTTTCTTAGTCCGTTACTGGTGTTGTCAAGTACAAAAATTAACTCAGACCTAGAATGTGGATAAAACGACTGTATAATATATTAAACCTGTCTAATCAGCCCCTCTGCAAACCCACATTCTGTATCATTTTGGGATTCCGATTGCTAAATCCTTAATGGTTTGATTTCTCTACAGTCCGGATTCCGTCGACATGCAAGTCTTCTCTGCCCTAAAAATCAGTCTAACCGTGCAGTCAGCACCAAGTCATGTGTTTCTTTAGTTTGCTTTATTTTATAAATTTATATTCAGTATGTTTTTCTAACTATGTCCTGCGGGTTTGGTACATCTACAGTAATATTGATGTGCACATAATGGAAAAGTAAAATAAAAATGAATACAGTCCAACCAACACCCCTACATGCATTTCACAGGTTAAACAACATTTCCTACAACTCGTGTTAAGAAATAAAAAGCTTTTGTACAGCATGCAAAGTATACAATGAAAAGATAAAACAAAGGAAGGAATTATGCAAAACCAGTACAAAAAATACTATGTAAAAATATAAACAGTGGCTCTTATCCAACATGCAAATAAATAAAGCATACTGTATGGACCTTCATTAATTATTCCACATGCAATGGTAGACATCTTTATTTTAAAACATGATACAATGCTGTACTACCTCTTAAAGAAATCTCTGTTTGCAAGCCATGCTTTCCATTAATGTTGCACTTGGTCACTTTGAGGGTGATATTGTCCCCATCCTTCAATTGCTTCTTTCCTGTGACTGAAGCTAATGGAAGTGCAAAACAGGTCATATTTATGGAACTATTTTATTAGCTACAATTGCTTTAAATCACTTACTACATCCATTCAAGCAATTACATGTTTCTCCAACACACCAATGCTAAAAATGCACCCACAACATGCTAATGAAAAAGACCTGTCAGAGTTTATGATTTGATGCCATACTAATTAAAAGAAATATTCTGTGCCATGGACAGGGAAAATATGAGAAAGTATTCCTTTTGTTACATTGTAGTCTCGGAATTGCTGCATATGTGTACTAATTATTATAATACTTTGTTTTAATGTTAATGGTACTAACTAAACTGAAGTGTTTTTCTGTAACATTTTTTCAAGGATAATTCCATATTTCTGTTTTCAGAACAATTCTACTCTTGATGTGTATTCAGGGACAGAAAAGGTATTTTAAATTGTTTTCTTTTATTTAGTTTTCATCTGTTTTTTTATGAGGCTATTCCTAAGCAAGAAGCACATATTTAAAATGGTATATGTTCATATGTGGCGTGTGCATGAGTCAGCTAGTAGAAAACAGTTGCCCAACTTCTATTTAGTACAGTTGCAGCCATGCCCCAGCTATAAAAATGATCAAGTGTGGCACTCTATGCTCAGCACCACAATTTAAGTCAATGTGATGTAGGCTTTGGGTTACCTGTCTTGCATGTTTTGTACACTAGAGGGCATGTTTAGAGGTGGAATTTAACAGATTGTCACTGAAATACAGAGCTTCAAGTCATAGATCTTATACTGTAGTGTATGATTGCGGTAACAGATTGAATATGCTAAAGTTTAGATAAGGAATTCAAGCAACTGCTGGAGACACACAGAAATGCAGTATGGTACAGGCAAAGGAAAATTGGTGTTATTACTGTAAATTAACTCTTAAGTAGCATACAACATTAAAAAGTATGACATTTGTTCCTAGAATTACTTTTGTTGCGTACTGACTCACTTTAACTGGTTTTCCATCCAAATAGCGAGTGAGTTAAAGGAAGTTTATTTCATTTTATCTCACCAAAAAAATAACCATGCTAAATTTGTTTCCATACCACGATTGAGAAAAAAAAAAGTTGCATAATTCTTGTTATCTCACAAAAAAAGCATGGCATACCAAAAAAAATAAAAATAAATACAGAACTACTTTCATCTGTTTCGTCATAATATTCAAATTTACAATAAACTGCTAGGCTGTGAGAACTAAATTTCTACTGTTATAGAAAATTAAAATGAACTGCATACGTCCGCTATATACAGGAATATACTGCTTTCAAAATAGCAGCATACCATTACCATGACTATGACACTGACCTCTTCCTAATACAGCTGTCATGTGGAGGTCATGTGAACAGCTGGATTCTTTGATTTCTTAGTCCATTACTGGGTTCAGGATTAAAAACTAAAAAAAAAACACTCAGATCTAGAATGTGTATAATATATTAAACCTGTCTAATCCAGCCCCTCTGCAAACCCACACACTCTTTTATAATTCGGCACAATTTTGGGGTTTGGTGCTAAATCCTATTAATGGTTTGATAGTCTCTACAGTCAGTTCGTCATGACATGCAAGTCTTCTCTGCCTAAAATCAGTCTAATCATGCAGTCCGGCACCAAGACATGTGTTTCTTTAGTTTGTTTTATTTTCTAAATTTATATTCAAGTATGTTTTCTAACTATGTCCTGCGGGTTTTGGTACATCTACAGTAATATCAATAAAAATGAATATAGTCCAACCAACGCTAGACATGCATTTCACAGGTTAAAGACAACATTTCCTACAACTCGTGTTAAGAAACAAAAAGCTTTTGTACAGCATGCAAAATATTACAATGAAAAAGATAAAACAAAGGAAGGGAATTATGCAAAACCAGTTCAAAAGTATTTTGTAGAAATGTAAAGTGGCTCTGTACCCAACATTCAGCTCACAGATATGGATATATGGATATAAATACAACTATACATTTTTGTATAATTGGGGTCTGAAATTGACTTACAACATGGAGTGCAGCTTATTTCTAGTACAGGATATGTGTCTGGGATGGAATTTGTATAAATAATTAGTCAAGCAGGAATATGTGGCCACAGCATTGCAGAGTCTTTGACCAGTTCTTCAAAATGATAATGCATTTCACTTCACTCTTTGTTGTCTTTCTGTTTTTCCACAGACGGCAAAGATTTCTGGAAGCCGAAACTGGGGTTGAAACTGTTTATGAAGAAAATAAAATCAGTTGCAGAAGTTATCACTTGAGTTTCTTTGCTGTACTAGTGGTAAGAAAAAAAGATTTCTGGATTGATTCATATATTTAGGAATAGGTGCATGTGTGCTCACTAAATATCTTAATATACTTGCTTTAGATAATTATCTTATCATCCGTAACTATTAAACACTCAGTAGTGCTGAATTAAGAACTTGTCTAATTCAATTAGATAATTGCCTCCTATTCAAAAATAATCATAATATTGTAATAGGTATTCCACTCTACAGGTTAACAGCACCCCAAAACTTATTCATTTACTACTAATGCAAAAAGGATGGATGAGCATTTATCCCCCAAAATGTGTTTCCAGCAAGATTGACATTGCTTATTAAAATCCTTTTCATGTATTTGAAAATGGGGCAACAATGCTCCAACTGCAGTTCTGTATTTCTTGCTGGATAATAGTTTGTGGTATCCCACTTCACTTGCATATCTATTCAAAGTGTAATTTCTGAAAAAAATGTGTTTTATCAAACACATATTTCAATTTAAAAAAGTAATATCTAGTACAGGTCCGCCTAAAGAAATCTCTATTTTCAAGCAATGCTTTTAGACTGGCTTGCACTTCTTGGCTCATTTCATTTGCTGAGTAAAATTGTCCCCACCCCTTCATTGGTTTCTTCTCTATCAATAACAAAACAATCAGCCTACTGAATGACATGCTTTCAACCAGTAACATGCTTTGACCTACAAAACACTGCCGGGTGAAATGAGCAGTAACAAGTAACAGCAGTTACAGACTTCCTGGATGGCAAAGCAAGCAAACTGGGAACTTTCTTTAACTTAGTGTATTACCAGATGTTTTTAAATTAAAATACATGTGTAGCTAATGGAAGTGCAAAATGGGTAATATGTATGAAATGATTTTGTTAGTAACAATCACTTTAAATCCAAGTGAATACATTTCTTTTTCAATTTTTTGGGATAAATATTTGTGTTCTCTGATTTCCCACAGAGCCCGGTAACATTACTATCAGTGCAGAGGCCTTGAAATCTCTGACCTATATCTCATACATCGCTGCGGATTTCCTTCTTTTTTCTTGTCAAGTGGTCCTGTTCATGCACTGCATGTTAGTGTATAACTTAAGAACATAAGAACATTTCTGAAGTAGAGGAGGCCTTTTGTCCCATCTGTTCATCCAGTTCCTAGTAGCTGATTAATCTCAGAACTTTGCCAAGTTGGATCTTAAAGCAACCAAGTGATTGTGCCTCAAAGAACATGACTAGGTTGCCATGCCATGCCCTCACCACCACTCTGTGTAATGAAGTGCCTCCTTCCCTCTATCCTAAGTCTATCTCCACTTCATTTCCAACTATGTCCTCTGGACCTGGTTTCTGTACTTATTGGTTCAGATTAAATCACCACCAAAACACCATAAAAACACTACATTATTTACAGGCAGAGCTCTTGCTCTGCCACAAATCAGACTAACCCTTCACACTGTTTATAATTTTAAAATATTTTCATGTGGTCAGGGGGCATTCCTTCAAGTGTTAATGCAACTAAAATTCCCAAAAGTGTCATTAGTTACATTTGAATTGATTCAAGTGAAAATAATCATTCAGACAGTGTTCTCAGAAGATTTCAATAATAGGTTAATAAACATTCCTTTGTGTTACTTGAATATTTTAGTTGACACTTCAAAATGAATCCAGTGAGTCCACTTTGTTGGCTGTTAACACCAGTCCATGTTCATCATTAGGGGGGTAAACTAACCTGGTCCACACAAAGGTTAACTCTATTAAGATGTTTTCCATTTGTTCAACAACCTCTGGTTACACTTTAAAACAGTGCTGAGACAAACATGGTGATTTTATCCATTCAAGATTCAGACAAGTATTGAATATTACGTTCATTTGCAAAGCGTAATCAAAAGACATTATATGGGCAGCTTTTATGAAAGCTGAAAAATATCCCAGTCATAAGAATAGGTTTGAAGACCTTACTTTACCCTAGTGAATTAACGACAAAACAAAGGCCGGTATACAGTAGTTATGGTTAAAAAAAGCCTTGTGTGTATTTCAGGTACAAAACAGTACATAAAGTAGACAACACTTTTTTTTATAACCTCTACACTGTCCTGTCTTTTCAATAAACAAAATGGCCATAGACACATTTTCATAAAGTAAGAACATTACTTTTTTAATTTCACGGTGTTGTTTTAATAACATTTTTTTACCGTTTTTTGTTCTCTTTTGATTACATTCCACATAACAAAAGTTGAATCCAACATAAAGAAATACAAAATGTCAAAGCCACTACAGTATACAAGACATTTATTTATTAAGTTGGGCCAGTGTTGAAACCGTGAGGCATTTCAGAGTGGCGCACCTGATCTGTATCATATGGAAGTCAGAAACAGACCCGATTGACTTCCTTCCAATCACTGTTTGGCAGTTTATTTTTCGTGCGTATCCAAATTTAAAATGCTGGTTTTGGAGATCCAGAAGTAAGTACAGGACCAAAAAAGCACCGGTGTTGATCTTCAATTTTTTTTTTATACTATAGAAATCCCACACAGATAGAGCCATTTTTCCGCTTGCTAATTTAGAAACTGTCACACAAATTGTAAAAGGTTGTAAATCGGTGCAAGACAAAGCACGATTTGATACGGACATGATTTTTTTTACCTTCAAACACATGTTAAAAATTTGCATTTGGATATTCGGATATTTGTTGCATGTACAGTACAGCAGGAAGAACATTACTAGTCATGAAATGTTATTTTGTTTCAGGAAAGCCAAATCCAATAATACCACCTCAGTCCTCATAAACCTGTGTGCTGCTCTGGCCTTGCTAAATCTCACCTTCCTCCTTAATGAGTGGCTGGCAAACATGAATAACAAGGGACTCTGTAGTTTCATCGGAGGCACCATGCACTATGCCCTGCTCTGCACACCTTTACATGGTTTGGAATTGAAGCTTTCCACTTATACCTGCTGATGATAAAAGGTCTTCAACATTGAGATAAAGCACTATCTCTGAAGAAACTGGCTGTTGTTGGCTGGGGGTGAGGCTCAGTATATTGCAGTGTGAGGTGGTGGAGTAATGAAATGCTTTGAAGATAGCATTCAAAACTTACATGTTTTTTAAAACTGTGTTATCCAGAACCCAGCAGAACCTTCTGAACACAAATCTATATATTTTAAGTCACTATTCAAAGTTTATTCCCACTGCTAAAATATCATAATTACCCTCTGACCTTTAGTTCCATGTTATTTCCTCAAATCATGGAGGAAAGCTTCTGAAAATAGCTGTCTATAATTCAGAAAGATGCTGAACACCATGTGGTGTTTACTGCTAGTACATTACTTACTGTTGATAGGTCTGGACATTTTAGAAATACTTTTATACTTCTTTAATTAGTTGTCAAACAGAATCTTGCTTTTTTTATTTTAGGACTACCATCGCTAGTTGTCATGGTGATTGGGTTTGGGCAAGTATGGAAAATACAGCATATCCACTAAGGATGGGAAGTCTGTTTACATGTAAGTCAAGTAGTATACTAACATCCAGATATCAAATAAAGGAATATTTTACTATTAGCATTACTATTTTACATTTAAATGCATGTTGCATTATACTATATATATATATATATATATATATATATATATATATATATAAAACTTACAGTGTAAACATTTATTCATAATAATTTCTATTAATGCATTCAAATGGACACCAGCAACTTCTCACTAGGGAACAGGTTAAGCTGTGGTGCCTCAAGAAAAACAGGCCAGCAGTTTTTTAATGTGCAGTGATTCTAATAAAATTAAGAAATCAAGTTAACTGTCTCAGTTCTTAAGTTCAGTATGTTAAACAGACAGCCCCTACCGAATGTAAAGTCATGGATTTTCTTGGTTTAAATTAGTATGTTCACCAATCAGTAAACAACGCCCTACAGCTGAGAATAAAGGGCCTTGGCTATACCATAAGAGTCAGAGCAGCAGTCCTTTCTCTACAGCCTCGTGTTTACTCGTCTCTGATATAGCTTTGGTGTTTCCTTCCTCACCAGGTGTTGGCTGATGGATCCTGTAGCCCAGTACATCACCATCATTGGCTACTATGCAGTGCTGTTTGTTTTAACCTGATGATCTTAGCTGCAGTGGCAGTGAGAATCATTTGTCTGACAAAAAGGCTGGTCCCGACTCACAAAAGGGTACTGTCAAGAAAAAATGCATGTATCCTGCTTGGCCTGTGTTGCTTACTGGGCATAACATGGGGAGTGATGTTCTTCAGCTTTGGACCCCTCAGAGCCTTCATTTTATATCTTTTGTATCCTGAATTCCCTGCAAGGTAAGCAATATGAAAATGTGCTGCCACTGCCTCTTAAGGATTGCAAACCATGATTTTAAAATCAATTTCTTACCTTGATATCACAAATCCACCGATTCTTTTCCTGAAGACCTTTAATTCTTTGGTAGATATTTTGTAGATATTTCAGAAATAGACACTGCTTCCTTGTATTTAATGACTTCATGTGTTTTAGTTCAAGTTCATTCACAAGTGAAAAACCGAAAGGTTATCAGCACAACATAGCAAAATAGCAGTAATGATATTAATAAGGCTAATGAAAGGTAAGAAATTGATTTTAAAGAACTGGTTAGCACTCCTGAAGAGGTCACAATGCAAGCAGAGTTGCACACATTTGCAAAATCTTTGAATATCTGACCCTCAGTTATTAAGCCATGCTGTTAGGCCCTGTCCACACTACATAACCGATCTCGAGAACCGTACTCAAAAACATTTTGATGAATCCAGCTAAAGCGTCCACACTGAAGTACTGTTTCATGTTTAGTCGGGCTTGATGCGTACACATACTATTAAAAAGTTCAGTTACAGTTCCTAGCAGCGCAATGAAAAGTGGAAATCAATCTGATAGTATCCCACCTTGCACTGTATTTTAAAAACACACAGCGTTGCTCACCTGCACATTCTTGTTTAAAACAGCGGAAGGACACAGCAATGAAAACAGTCAAGAGCTGAAGTGCCTGATTAGCATTTAGTCAGTAATGATGATAAATGGTTAAATTATGATAAATGAATGATAAATTATGGTTCTCCAGGATTTTGTGATGTGGTGAAATATAAAACGGTGTAGGGGCCCAGAAGAAATAAAACCAGCCCTTGAGTGTGTAGATGTAACAGCGAAGTATATTGTACAGATTCTGGAAGAAATACTGAAGTCTGCAGTTAGTTCTCTGACCGTAATCACAAGTTACAACCTTTTATACCAGTGCACAGACAAGATAATGATCAAAGTAGACTTGTTTTATGTCGTATACCAGTGACAAGATAACTATCAAAGGAGTAGACTTGTTGTCTCGTGCAGTAGAACATTTACTCATGTGGGTGTTGTCTCTGTTACATTTTTAGGGAAGATGTTACATTTAGCAAAAACGTTGACTCACTTATCCTAGTTCCACTATGTTATTCACACATATCCTTGGAGAAATAGTACATTATAATTCATTTAATCCCTTCAACGGCTGAGGGTGTTATGAGGCATCGGCCTTGAGTAGGCACATCCCAACACCCTGCCGTACCATAATGCAGAATTGTGATAGCTGCAACCAATTCCCTGTGCAGTGAGGTGTAACGTCAGAAATAAGATATCACCTTGTTTTGTTTGAATTGACAGGGTCAGGAACTTATCAGTACATTCTATTACCCCTGTCCCAACAGGTGTCTTTCTGTTAGGTGTGGTACTACAATTCAAGCCAAATTCCCAAGCCATTGGACCCAATCAGCCAGAAGCCTGACAACACTTCCAGCAACACTAACACAGATACAGGGAGACCTTGTTAAACACATGTTCTCAACCATGCGTTAAAGACATAGTAGGGCTGGGATGAGATGGTTTTCTTATGAAGGTTTGGATTCACAGACCTCGATTAACACTACCTTACTACATTAGATGCTCCAAGATTAGTGCTAATCAGGGCCTGTGAAACTCATCACAAGAGTTCATCTTAACCCAAGGTAAAACTTTTTGCACAATATTACCCTAACCCTTTTCTGATACAATTGTATACATACATATATCGTGCAAAAAGATTTATAAATTAAGTACATGCATAATACCACTGCAATTATGTGTAAGTACACATGTATTTACTAAGTAACTACTATGTAAAGACACCATAATTAGAGACACTTAGTGTGAACTTTATCACCATGATATATCTAATTAAGCTCCTAATAAACCCTGAAATGGCTTTACCGCTTATCATGAAAAATGTTCAACCGCTCTGAAAAGCCCTAAAGATTAATATGTAAAAAAAAAAATGTTTACCAAGCCCAGTATACACAAGGAAACACTGCCTTTGTCCAATCGGGAGAGATTCATTGATCATGTGACTATGGAAGATGGCGTGGTTTAGATAAAATACATTCTTTTATTGATGTACACTGACAGACCATGTCTGTACAACGTAAAAAGCAAACAATACCGTAACCGTAATCTTAAAAAAAAAAAAATCCATTCCTCCATTTTCAGACTGTGAAGAGAGCATTTTCCTCTGGTATGCCACATGTGTGGTCCAGTGGTTAAAGAAAAGGGCTTGTAACCAAGAGGTCCCCGGTTCAAATCCCCCCTCAGCCACTGACTCATTGTGTGACCCTGAGCAAATCACTTGTGCTCCGTCTTTTGGGTGAGACGTAATTGTAAGTGACTCTGCAGCTGATGCATAGTTCACACACCCTAGTCTATGTAAGTCGCCTTGGATAAAGGTGTCTGCTAAATAAACAAATAATAACATTTACTGAATGAATACTTAAAAAAAATATATATATCATACTAAAAGTACAGTTTGTTAGGTTTTAACTACATATTTTACATTTAAATACTTCAGTCAACAATTTACAGTACCATGCAATACTGTACTTTTAACTTTTAACTAGGTTCCTATCAAAGATGATGTAGCATAGACTTGTAGTCATTGTAGACGTATTCAATATTAAGTTGTGATTTATTTGAGGTGGAAAATGAACTAGAAAATATATAGTTACTTTTCAGACCTTTTTATTTTAATAATAGAACACTACTTAATCAAGCTTTACTTAGAGAATGCTTGAATACTCCATGCTGTATAGTTAGCTAGCAGTTGTTATTTTTATTACAATTAGTAGTAATGTTTATATCTACAGGAGTTTACAGCGTTATTATTTTACAGTTGTCATGGGATAGTAAGACTGCACATGCTTCTTGTAGTTAAAAAGCACACACATCTTCACCGGCATCAAGGACAGTTAGAAAACATACCAGCAAAATGCAAACAGATTCCAAGAGAATAAAAATGTATTCAACAAGAAAATATTGCAAAACTGAGAAAATAAACTATGAATGTACTGACAAACCGCAGAAACCATGGCGATTCATTTAGCACTGTGTAATGAATAGGAATCTCAACACATTAAATGAAAAGTCAAGGTCTGGACACCAACTGCAAACCATACAGTTTAAAGACAAACGCCTTATCATTCAACTGAAGAGCAAGCTCTATAGTGGAGAGGTACATGTCTTCTGCTGATGTCAGTATTATTAACTCATCAGCCACTATGAGGAGATTCATTACAACTGAGTGCTGGAGACAAGAAGTAACTTCTCTCTTGTGAAATAAAATGACAGTCTTATCAGGTGTGCTTTATTATTATTATTATTATTAGTAGTAGTAGTAGTAGTAGTAGTAGTAGTAGTAGTAGTATTACAAATAATCATATACCTTTTTGATATTATTAGTAGTAATTATGTTTTACATCAGTAATTTATACATGTTTTAATAAAGATATAATATATTAATTTTGTAATTATTAATGAGATTTGGAATATGGAATTCAATTATGTGTGTGTGTTGTGGGTATCATTTATCTTAATAAAGGTTCAAAAAAGTTACATTGTGTTTGTAAGTAAATTATATTTTAAAATATTCTTGTAAGGACAGAAAATGGATTGGTGGAATAAACTGTAATGTAAAGAAACAAATGATTGTTTTGAATACCAATAATGCTATTTTTCCAATTTTGATCCTAAATGGTGCCTTAACATTACAAAAAGTGGTTCTCTTTCAAGTCGAAAATAACCATCAAGGTATGGGATATTGCCGTCAGGCAATAGGGATTAGCTGAGCTTTATAGCAAAGCTGCCGATAGGCCTCAGCGTGAGCTGCCGTGTAAGCCGCCCCCTGGGAGCTTACTACACGCCCAGCGGAGACTCTCTTCCTCTTTGCCTTCAGCCTTTGTGGGACATTGAGCTGGTAAGTTTCTCTCTGAGATTTTCACTGATTGTACTCGTCAGCCTTGAGCTTGAAAGCTGGCTACCGCCCCTTGAGTTTATTTCAGTGTTATTCCTACTGAGCATTATATATATATTTTTTATATATTTGTTTTCTCTTTCACACTTGCTTGACATTACGTTCTTTCCGTGTTGGCTCCGTCTTTCTTCTTACTTTATATTATACAAATATATTTTTGTATTGTTATATTTGTTTGGGTTTTGGTTTGTCTATTCTCTCCATAGGTGTAGAATACAGTTTTAGAGGACACGTTATTTGGCGCCTGGCTGGCTAGGCCATGCAAATTTTGCAGCCTCGGTCTCGCCTCGGCTGAACCTGGAGTGCAGCTGCTGCTAGCAGCCACTCCAATAATACCACCAGCGGTTAGTAATATCACACGCGTGGTTGCTGTTGATTGTAGCTACGCTACAAATATATCTGCACTTAGTGCGGCTGCAGTTCCTCTAGAATAAAAAAAAAAAAAAATGTCCCTTTACATTGACTACCGCCAACTACACTTTTCATTGCCCCCTTTAATAACAGGTAAGTATAGCACAACACCATTGTCTTTTAGACTGAGACACTGTACTAACGCATAGCGTCTCCGCTCTGCCGGGTCAGCTGACGCGTTTGACATCTAGTGCATAGCGTCTTCATGCTCAGTACAGCGCTCCGGCGCATAAGCGCTTCGGTGTTTTTTGTACAGCGCTTTGGCGCTTTGTAAAGGGCTCGGTGCTTTGTGCTTAGTGCTTAGTGCCCGGCACTTGGGCTTGCGTGCACCTTGATGCTCGGGCGCTGCGTTTCGACGCCGGTGCTCGCGACGACGCTGGCGCCGACGCCGACGATTGACCGGATGACGCACTGATGCTGACAAGCCAGCGCCGACGCTGCATCGATGGCCTTTGACGCCGCGCCACGCCGGGCGTGACGACTCGGCTGATGTTTGGCAACACGCCGTGCATCGACGCCGACGCTGGTGTACGCATTCTCACGCCGACGCCGATTTATCGACGCTCGACGCATGCATCCGGACGCTCGATGCTTCGGCGCTCGACACTCGTGCATCGACGCCGACGCCAGTGCACGCACTGGACGCCGACGCTGGCCACGCCGTGCACACGCTCCGACGTTTGCGTACTTACCTCGACACGCTGGCTGACGCCGCACGACTCGACGCCGACGCTTTGGCGCTCGGCTTTTCGGTGCATCGGCACGACTTCGACGCACCTCAAAATCAACGCCTCGGCAGCTCGGTATCAACCTCGGCGGTGCACGCGCGGCGCTCGACGCCCGGCGTTGACGTTCGGTGCTTTCGGCACCTCGGCGTTTAGTGCGCTCCTGGCACTTTGTAGCTTCGGCGGCAGTGGCTCGGCGCGGCCATCGACCGCGACGCCCGGCGATGAGTGTCTAAAAATGTCTAGGTTCCACCGTTGCGTCACCCTGCGAGCAAAATTGCCTGCGACGACCGCATGAGGACTGTGTAGGCGTGCCTGGGACCCAAACACGCCCGCGTCTGCCTTAGCAGACAGATCGTTTCACGCATTGTCGCACTAATTTTCAGCCAGCACTCTTAGCCAGAGGCGAAGAAAAGCGGTTAAGTCACTCCCCTCCTCTGGGTGTCACCCACCCTGTCTGTCCCGCCCGCGTCTACAGCAACTCCGCCCACAAACTGCAGATATCCAGGCCTCCCGCTTACAGCTGGCCAGAGATCCCAGACCATAGACGTGCTCGGAAGCGCTCTGTGAGCCCGCCTATCCGACCCCCGGCCCTCCCCCTCGCGGGAACCCTTGCCGGTCACGGTCTCGCTCCGTGTCACCCCACCATAGGGGCTCTCGTTCCCCTCGTCGAGACAGGCGTTATAGGGACAAGTCAGGTGTGGCAGAGCTCACGTCCAAGATGTCCCAGTTTATGGACGTGATGATGGGTCAGCAATCGCTGCTCATGTCTTTGACTAACATGGCACCATGAGCCACTGACGCTGGGTCGGGCCGACTGCCAATCAGCCAGCGTTTCCGCCCACAGCCCCTGGCGCCCGGTCGTCCAACAACCCCAAGGGGTGTGGGGCGTAGATGCCATCTCAAGGATGCTTCAGAAGGAGCCTGTCGAGGAGGACAGTGTGGAAGCTGAACTAACCTCCCAACACTCAGAGCAAGACACTGAGTTGGAGGTGCTGGACACCAATGATCCTTGTGGTCACTGGTGGAGAGAGCAACTCGCCACCTGGGATTGAGTGGCCAGCCGGGAATTACCTCGGCGGTCACTGTTTGAGTCGCCCGTCTGTCGGGTCTCCACAGCCCAGGACGCTCCCAGCCTTCCTGATTTTATCAAGGAGGTACAGTCCACCTGGGGGCCCCAGCTTCTTCACCCGGCAACCCGCGGAAGGCTTCCCGGCGTTTGCCATGCAGGGAGAGCGAGTGAGGCTGGACTGGCGTCCTTCCCACCAGTTGATGCTGCCTTTGCAACCCTGGTTAGAATGCCGACTCTCTCAGGTCTAGCTTAAAGACCCTGCATGTCCTAACAGACAGTGCAGGACTACGTTCATTTAAAGAAGGCTACTCAGCGGCTACAGAGGCAGTTAGGTTGTCCAACGTGGCCAGCCTCCTTTCAGTTTACCAGGCGTCGCTGGTGAAGATCTCCCGGAGCACCTATCGGTGTCTCTGAGGGCGGAATTGGCGTTGGTCGCTCAACTCCTTGTCAAGATAGCCCAGCTAAAATGCAATGCTCAAGGCAGGAGTATTGGCATCCCTGGTAGTCGCCAGAAGGTAGCTCTGGCTCGCAGGCGAGAGTTCAAGAGCCTGACAAGGCTCCATTATTAGATGCCTCCTATTACACCGGGGCACACGTTGGGCTCCAGCGGTTGAGGAGATGTTACAGCGCCTGCTAAAGCCCGGGAGGCATCTCAGCAGACGGCGAAGATGTGGTCGATAAGCCCTTCCAGCCTAAGCGCCAACAGGAGCACCAGCGGCCAGAACACCACCGCAGCACCTGCCGCGCCACGGGGTGCTAAGACCTCCCCGGCACAGCAGCGCGGTCAACCTCCATTTGTAAGACCCATGGAGGGTGGTTTCCAGAGGAGGTGGCAGGTCATCCTCGTGGCTCTGGGCTAGCCCCCTAACGAGCCGCAGCTGAAACAGCCCTGAAATCTCCCAGGCAGCTGTTAACCCACCCTCACACTGTCCCACAGCTCCAGTTCTGGCAACATTGCACCGACGACATCTGGGTGCACAAAACTATACTCACCGGTACACTCTTCAGTTCCGTTAAAACCTCCCCCCTTCGAGTGGTGGTAACTGCAGTGAAGGACTCGGTTCAGTCCTCAGCTCAGAAATACAGGCATTGCTCAGGGCGTGCAATTCAACAAGTAGACCCTGCTCTGATCGACCAGGGTTCTATTCAAATACTTCCTGGTGCCCAAAAGGGACCACTCCACCCTATTTTAGATCTGCGAGTACTGAACAAATACCTGCGTGTTATCATTCAGGATGCTTACGCTGGGCACATCATCCAGTCAGTCTGACACGGCGACTGGTTCACCACCGTGGACCTGACAGATCGTACTTTCACGTTCCCATCTGCCGGGTCACAGGAAGTATCTGCGTTCGCATTTCAGAGCAGGGTATCTGAGTTTGTGTCCTTCCATTCGGCCTGTCACTAGCTCCTCGAACCTTTTGAAATGTATGGATGCCATTCTAGCTCCCTTGCAGGCTCAAGGCGTCCGACTGCTGAACTATCTGGACGACTGGCTCGTCTGCGCGCAGTCAAAGGGCAGTTGGCACAGCACACAGTGATGGTTACAGACCATCTTCAGCGGCTAGGTCTGAAGATCAATTCAGAAAAGAGCCCTCGTGCGACCAACAGACCCGAATTCTTGGGTCTGCATCTGGACTCTGTGTCCATGGGCGACCCTGTCGACACAAAGAGTTGCCTCGCTGGAGCGGTGTCTCTCCTATTCAGGTTGAGAGAAACAGTCAGCATGGAGCTGTCTCAGCGCATGCTGGGGTTGATGGCTGCCGCCTGCCAAGCCCTTCCTTTGGGCTTACTACACCAGAGACCTCTGCAGGCCTGGTTCAATGCCTTGGCGTTGCATCCGCGGAGAGACAAACACCGCGGTTTGAGGGTATCCCGAACCTGCTGGGAAGCACTGCACTGGTGGAAAGTTCCGTCCGAACATCCGCCAGGGCGTACGCAAGGTCCCATCTTCGAAGGAGGTTATTACGACCGGCGCCCAACCAGGGTTGGGGAGCAGTTTGGAACGGGTCGAGGGACTCGCGGGTGGTCAGGACCCTGGAGGTCGGGCCCATCAATGCTCTGGAACTCAGAGCGGTGGACCTCGCCCTTCGGCACTTCTTGCCAGTGCTTCTAGGCAAGCATGTGTTAGTCTTGGTCAGACAACACCACAGTTGTGTCGTACATCAACCGCCAGGGCGGCTT
Source organism: Huso huso (assembly GCA_036884735.1). Taxonomy (NCBI): domain Eukaryota; kingdom Metazoa; phylum Chordata; class Actinopteri; order Acipenseriformes; family Acipenseridae; genus Huso; species Huso huso. Next base: position 26,748 of record JAHFZB010000597.1, read on the forward strand.
GTCCCCCCGGTCTTCACGGATGGTAGCACAGATGTTGCTTTGGGCACAACCCGCGTTTAACCTCTCTGCGTCTGCGGTTCACCTACTGGGCAGAGTCAATTCACGCAGCGGATCTCCCTATCCAGAGGCCCGCTTGCGGCCGAATGGCGTCTTCACCCTCAGGTGGTAGAGCGCATCTGGGAATGGTTCGGCACAGCGTAGTAGATCTCTTCGCTGCGAGACCACGCACTGCCCCCTATGGTTCTCGGTGAAGGACCTCGACAGCCCCTAGAGTCGATGCACTGGCTCACGAATGGCCGCCAGGGCTCCTATATGCATTTCCACGTTCCGATGCTTCCCGCCTTCTTGGAGAAGGTCAGGGTAGAACAAGCGACAGTGATTCTGATCGCTCCTCGGTGGCCTCGAGAATATGGTTCCCAGTCTGGTGCAGTTGTTGCACAGTCGCCCGAGGGAGCTCCCTCTGCGAGCGGACCTGTTGTCCCAAGCCCGCGAGGGCTGTGGCACCTTAACCCCAAGCTCATGCAGCTATGGGCTTGGCCCTGAGCGGGAGCCTGTCAGCCCTAGGGCTTTCTACAGCCCAGTGATTTCGACCATTCAGAGCGTCAGAGCACCCTCTACTAGGTCGCAATACACGTACAAATGGCAGTTGTTTCAGAATTGGTGTCTGGCAGAGGGCCATGACCAATATCCTGCCCTATGGCAGTGATATTACAGTTTCACAGAAACTGTTAGATGAAGGGAAATTCCCTCTACACTTAAGTGTATTTAGCCGCCATATCGGCTTGCCATATACGCATGACGGTTTATCACCAGGTTGCCATTTTCTGGCATCGCAGTTCCTGAAGGGCGCAAGACGTTTGCGGCCTCCGAGAACGACAGTTTACCGTCATGGAGCCTTGACGTGGTGCTAGAAGCCCTTACCAAGGCACCGTTCGAGCCTCTCCACAGCGTGGATATGAAGCTCGTGTCTATAAAAACTGCGTTTTGCTGTCTGTGGTATCAGCCAAAACGTGAGCGAAGTTACATGCGCTTTCAGTGCATTAGTCATGTACTGTTTCGCAGGAGACGGTTCTAAGGTCTCCATGCGCCCAACCCGCCTTTTTACCCAAGGTCATATCCCCGTTTCATATGAACCAATCAGTCGAGTTGATGGCGTTCCATCCTCCTCCTTTTTCTTCCCCAGAGGAAGAACGGTTACACATGCTCTGCCCCGTGCGGGCATTGAGGTGTTATATTGACCGTGAGGCAAACGGAACAATTGTTCATATGCCATGGTTCTAGGACTTTGGGTCAGCCGTTGTCTAAACAACGCCTTTCCCATTGGATAGTGGATGCTATTAAATTAGCTTATGAATCTGCAGGCCTTCCGCCACCAGGGCAGTTGAAGGCGCATTCCACTAGGGGTATGGCGACATCCTGGGCCCTCTTTCGGGTGCGGTGTCTGACATTTGCGCAGCAACCAGTTGGGCTACACCGCATACTTTCGCGAGGTTTTACGGTTGAGCGTGCTGGATTCCTCTGCTCCACTATTTGGAGCATCTGTGCTACACTCTATGACGCCTCAGGATGCGGACATATAGAGTGGTTGATAAGATGGTCTTGACTATTCCACCTTAGGACAGGTGTCATTGCGAGCATAGGCGCTGAGGCGCAGCTCCACATATCTCGTAGATGTACTGCCCGCGCAGTTGCGTTTATATGACGTAAGTCTGTCCTACTGCCGAGAATCCTCCCTCGCGACGGCTTGGGTACACTGTTCCCATACCTTGATGGTTATTTTCGACTTGAAAGGGAATGGGTTGCGGATGCAACCTCGGTTCCCTGAAAGAGAAAATAACCATTAAGCCGCAGGTCGCTCCGGAAGCCTTCACGGCCTGAAGAGCAAAAAAGGAAGAGAGTCTCCACGCCGCCGTGTGTAAGCTCCAGGGGGCGGGCTTACCGCAGCTCGCCCGGAGGCCTATCGGCAGCTTTGCTATAAAGCTCAGCCAATCCCTACTGCCTGACGGCAATATCCCATACCTTGATGGTTATTTTCTCTTTCAGGGAACCGGGGTTGCATCCGCAACCTATCCTTATGACTGAACATGTACTTCCACAAACCTGTCTTGCACTTCCATTCACTATGTAGATCATACAATTTGGATGAAGCACATCAAACATTTATTTTCATTTTAAAAAACGGTAACACTTTACAATAATGGCCGCAAATTCAATTTATGGATTTTTGTATGTCAGCAAATCCAGACTCGATACCATATGTTCATGAGCCTTCTGTGGTAAAGATCTCATGAGAGACTAAACCTCTAAGTAACAAGCAATTCTTTCTTATTATTTATTTCTTAGCAGATGCCTTTATCCAGGCGACTTACAATTGTTACAAGATATCACATTATTTTTTACATACAACTACCCATTTATACAGTTGGGTTTTTACTAAGCGCCAATCTAGGTAAAGTACCTTGCTCAAGGGTACAGCAGCAGTGTCCCCATCTGGGATTGAACCCACGACCCTCGGTCAAGAGTCCAGAGCTCTAACCACTACTCCACACTGCCCTTCTTAACTCCAACTGCTGATAAGTAACCCTGTCAAACTTCTTTGACCAAATAAAAGTAAGCATTCTCAGGGTGGCTTGAGGTTTAGAGACTTCTTCATAAAACTCTGTTTGTTTTACTTCATGTGAAACATTTATACAGCCTTTCAAAATGTGCCATTTGTAGGTGGCTTCTAATGAGAGTGGTAAAAGGTGCTTTGTATTTTAGTTGATAATCAAGGTCATTAAAAAGAAATGGCTGCAGCTGTGGCGCTATGGAGAAAAACACTGCCAAAAAAATAGTTCTTTGCAAAAATTTGAAATAATTAATTTTATTATAGATAGTGAAGGATCATTATCTTATTGTACACAGTGGTGGTGCAAGACTTGTGTATAATAAGGTTGATGATGAAACTGCTTGCCTCAATCTTTAAAACAAACTCAACACAACTTTTTCGACCTGAAAAAACAAGGACCAGGGGTCACAAATGGAGATTAGATAAAGGGCATTCAGAACAGAAAATAGGAGGCACTTTTTTACAGAGAATTGTGAGGTCTGGAACCAACTCCCAGTAATGTTGTTGAAGCTGACACCCTGGGATCCTTCAAGAAGCTGCTTGATGAGATTCTGGGATCAATAAGCTACTAACAACCAAACGCGCAAGATGGGCCAAATGGCTTCTTCTCGTTTGTAAACTTTCTTATGTTCTTAACAAAACACTATCAATACCAAAACAAACAACAATGGCCTGGAGATTTAATGTGTGATCCACAGAAGACAGAGAAATATATGGGAGAGCAGAATAACACAAAAATACTATTATGTTATGTCACCATGTATTATAATATAGCTGTATGATTCACAGTTGGGTATACATCAATTGTATGGTATCCTTTTCAGTTTCATTTCATTTCAACCATGGTTTAATGAGCTGATGTTTGCTATTTAAGTTCTGGACTTTCAAGTCCTTTAATAAACATACAGAATTTTATGAAGTGGTTTCTAAACCTCAAGGCAGCCAGTATGCTTCCTGTTTGCTGAAATAAGTTTACCAGGGCTACTTTCAGTTTGAGCAGTTTTCAACTGAGAAAGAATTGCTTAGTACAGCAGTGTCATTACTGGAATGTAATGCAAGGTTTTGTCTTAGCAGAAGAGGCACAAGAATAACCCCCATATTCCGAGATGACTACTCTGAGACTGAGCACGTGCTCTTGCACGTCATCAGAGTTTAAAGGACTGGTTATGGGGAAAGTTGAAAAGTTTATTTTCGAGGGATGCTGCTCTACTTCTTTGCAGATGGAGGCCCTGAAGGCACAAGGAATTCACCAAGTGAGAAACTGTTGTTGCATGTTGCAGTGACAAGTTTGCTCAGGTATCAAGTATGAACTGAGGTACCAAAAAGTTGTCAACAAGTTCAAAGTTCAAAGTAGGCAGTGTGTTTAAGTGAACCCAATGATGTAAGGAGATGAATTAGTGTAAAGATCTTAGAAGAACTAATACTGCTGTCAGCAGCAAACCCTGTTAATGTGTGACTCTGCTCAGCCTTTGATGAACGCCATGTATGGTCAAGTAGCTCATGACAGTGATGCTTATCAGATTAAATCGCCTAGGTAAGTTCTAGATCATATTTTTGGGATGTCATTTCTTCCTATGAAAAGCTTTACACAAGGAGGCACTTTTTTACACAGAGATTGTGCGGGTCTGGAACCAACTCCCAGTAATGTTGTTGAAGCTGACACCCTGGGATAAACGAGCATGATGGGTCGAATGGCCTCCTCTCAATTGTAAACTTTCTTATGTTCTTAACAAAACGCTATCAATACCAAAACTTTCTTATGTTCTTATGTTCTTATGTTATAAGTTCAAAGGTTCTAAGTCTTATTTGTGTGAGCTAGCTCGACTTAAATGGACAGATACAGTAGATCCCTCAAAAAAGTCACAGTAAAAAGCATGACAATGTGTAATAAAGACTGCTAAGCATAGTATAGAATAGATAAGCATTGTAAAGCCTAGAGAGGTACTGAATGGTAAAGGATGCTAAAATGTGACACTGCTCGTTACTGTGAGACATGCAGCCTGCTAGTGAAAAACAAACCTTACACTTCACTATTACACTGTGCAAAGATTACTCAGAATTTAATATCAATCGATCTTTAAAGTTTTTGTATAGATGTCTCTTTTTTGTATAAAATGATTGGGGGTGTTGCAAGTGTTAGTGTTATGGTATTGATGTCAGCTGCTTATTTTTTTATTTTAAATGTGTCAGCAATGTTTCAAATGGTCCTAAAACATTGCTTCCTGTTAAGCAGGAGCCATTCTAATAACCAGAAAAATACATTTCTGAGAAGTTGAACCATTGAGCAATATGTACGAGTTGCAGTCCCACTTCAGTATATAAGGGATTCTGTACAATCACCTTCTCGTTACACTGAAACATGGAGCGATGCGGTATGTAACCCTAGTGTATGTTTCTATTTGCTGTGGCAATTGTGAGAACTGTTTTTCAATATTATTGGAACTGTTTTGTACAATAAAAATAAATAAATAGTGGTGCTTTAATGCAGAAACTAGGAATTAAGAAAATATTTTTGTAAGCTTTTTTCTCCGATTTATGCATCAGTTAAAAAAAAATTCCGTAGTGATAATTGCCAAGACTGGTGGAATATTAATTTAAAAAAACAAAACATAATAACAAGTGGAGATGTGTAACACTATATTTACACAGTTGTAGCAACACGTGGGGACGTGTAACGCAATATGTTTTGGAGCCCTGCTACTTACTCTTTAAGTTTTTGTATTGGTGTAAATACTTAGCTGCTGTATAATCTTTTAAAGAGTCACAACACTGCTCTCAGAAATAAGAGTAGGGGCACCCACCATCTTAAAGACAGGTGCCCTTAGGTGTTCTTGTATGAGATTACATAAAGAAAGTCACACTGTCGTATACAATATAAATATAGCAATACACTCATACTTGTTTACAAAGAATCAAGTTGCAATTGTCTTTACTGTTTACTGTTTTCTCCAAGGTGTCTTGTTGGTAGGTCTTCTGGTGATATTACCAAGGACACAAACAGAGGAGAATCCCCTTGAAAAATGCTTCCATGATCCCGATTATGAGTTTCTACTACAGATTGCGGAAAATGGCCTCAACAAGACTCAGTGTCCTAAGCATATTGCAATTGTCGGAGCTGGAATGTCTGGATTAATTGCTGCTAAACTGCTGGAGGAAGCTGGCCACAGGGTATGGTATTCAGATCTCTCTATAGTTGCTCTGGTAGAGTCTAAACATGTATGGCTGGTTTCACAGACCCAGATTAGCACTAATCTTGGTTTACCTTACCTAAATTAACATTGGGTAGTCCAGGATTAGTACTAATCAGGGTCTGTGAAACCAGCCATTAGAGCTGTATTCATAAAGAATGTTTATCTCACAGAGACTTTTTTTTTTTAGCTGAACTTAAAACCTGCAGCTATTTTTAGTGCCATATTCATATATCTTTAAATGTATCTTGTCAGTGCTTTCAGTCACATGTGTGTAGAGCTTGTTTAAGTATTAAAATAGTAGTCAAACACAGAAGGGACTACTGAAATTAAGAAAAAAAAATCAATATATAAGACATTGAGCTATAATAAAATATATTCTAATACAGGTACTTTTTATTCACATTCTCCCAAACACACATTTTTCTACCAATTGGTGTCCAATCATTGATGTTCTTCTGAGAGCTGATCTGAAGGGAGGTTATGGAGGATGTGTACTAGGAATCTTACCCTTGTGACAAAGCGTTAGCACCCTTCCTCAAAGTCTATTCACTTTAAAGTTTTACTTTCCTTCACCACCCGAATCGTTCTGCCTCTCGAACACACTCATCACCGCGCAGCCAAACTGCAGGTCTTTTATATTATGGCCGAGGGGTTAACTAGCTAGTAATTATCTTATTACCCCTCGGCCATAGTCTGCATGAGTTTAATAACGCATTGTCACAAGGTATTTAAACAATAAATAATACAAAACAATACCATGGCGGAAGGCATCTCGCTCGTCCGACCAAAAAATTATAAAATACAAATAACACAGCTTTTTGCTGTCGTATATAATATAAATCATAATGCAATAATAGCAGCGCATATATATATATATATATATATATATAAATATATATATATATATATATATATATATAGGGCACAATACACACCTTGCATGTTGTAAAAGAACCACACCACTCATAGGTTCATGCCCTTTAAAAATACAACCCAGGACACAGGAACTTTGAATTTTTCTGCTGCGATTCGCTATTTTTTAATAAACACAAAATATAAACACAAAACAAAAATAAACACCTGGCTCTTTTTGAGCATAACTACACATACAATGACCCTCACTAAATACCGGACGGCTAACCCATTTACCGTAACACAAAACTTGAACCAACCTTTTGTGACTGCTGGGACACAGCACACACCTTCCTGTGTCTCTCCTTCAGCAGCCCTGAGCAATTAACTGCCCCTTTATACCCTGCACCTGGTCCTAATTTAAATTGTTTCCAGGTGCAGGGAATAACAACAATTAAACAATAATCAAATTAAAGCAATAAATCAATCAAAAAACCCTTCCCCAATTAACAAACTAATCAAACAATTACATTTCCCCAAACTAACACAAAACCACACATTTTACTGGGAAACCCCATCCCGCTGTGCTACAATTTAACTTTTAGACATCTAAAGTTAAACACCTGGTAAACATACTTTATGAATACAGTCTGAAAACCTTTTTTTTTTATATTTACACTGCTACAATATGTAGTGTATGAGACAACACTTTTTAAGATGTTGATGCCACTGAGCTAATGTTGATTGCTAGTATTAGAATAAATGAGATGAATGAGTAAGGAATGATTTTCTCACAGATAACTATCCTGGAAGCCAGTGACCGAGTTGGCGGGCGCATACTCACTTACAGGAACAAGAGCAGGGGCTGGTACGCAGAGTTGGGAGCAATGAGAATTCCTTCTTCACACAAGTAAGGGAAGGAGCTCAGCTGTAAACATGGCAGATAAACTGTGTACTGCTGGCACATTATGACTGACAGCCTTGACTGTTTGACTGATGAGGCCAAAAACAAGGGGGAGGTTTAGGTAGAGGTAAATGCAAAAGCACAGCACATACTGCAAGAGAGATGTATTAATGTATTATTGGTGGACAGATGCAGTATACAGGAGTTACCTCTCTGATCCAAACTCTCTCTGCTTCGACTTTCTTTGATGTGTTCCTAGAATTCTCCTGCATCTCAAATAATCACAATTCAGCAGGTGTATTTTTCAACAACAACAACAACAAAAAAAACCTTAGTTCTTGGTTTTGGAGCCCATATTGGCTTTATATTGTATCTCTCTCTATCTCCCTGAAGACCAGCAATTCTAAATGTCTATAGGAGGCTAGGAGTGTATGATGCAAGTTTGGTGAAGGTTGGGTCTTCTACTCTGAGAAATAATTCCAAATAGTTGAATATGGCAAGCACATGATTAACCGCTTGAGCATAAAAACCAGTTTGGCCTTTTTCCAGTAGAGGAAAACCTGGACCAATTTGGCCATTGGAAAGTATTTTCAGTCCCATAGTTGCAAATTCAGCTTTAATATAAGCCTTGTCACTTTATCAAGCTCAGCTGTGCAAATAAAAAAGCTGGTACTAACAAAGATTGATCAGAATCGAGGTGATTACATCCGTCTGAAAGAAGCCTGCTAGAAACTGACCGGATAACAGTAGATTAATTTTCTAATATTGATCATGTCCTCACCTTAACGCAATCCCTTCTTTAAATGTGTAGATCTAATACTGTTGCATTTTGTTTCAGAATTATCCACCACTACATTAAATACTACAATCTCAGCCTAAACAACTTCATCCATACAGACAGAAACACATGGTACTTTGTCAATGGACGCCGCACAAAAACGTACGCAGTTGATGACAACCCTGACATCTTGGGCTATCCCGTGAGAGAAGATGAAAAGGGGAAATCTGCTGACCAGCTGTACACTGAGGCAGTTGCAAAGGTAATGTAAGCTTGCTGTGATTTAGATGCCGGTGAATAATCTCTGAAAAGAAATTCTCATGGTCTCTTATCTGTGAAATAAATCTTTCCTAGATCTCTGATGAAATGAAGAGAACCCCAGCCAACTGCAGTTCCGTCTTCAAGAAATATGACTCCTATTCTATAAAGGTGACCTAAATGCTCCATTTTCAAAAATCATGTTTTGTGTTGCTGATGTTGATCATTTCCAGAATTATCTCAATTATGCTTCGTCAAGATATGATGAAGATATGGTTAATGATTTTTTTGTGTGTGTGTGTAAAGCATCTCCGGGGGGCATAGTGTGGATACTGTATGTATAAAAGATTAGGATCATTGCTATGTCCAGATGTAAAAAACAATATGGCAATGAAGCTTTACTGGGAAAATCAACCAACTATAAAGACAACCCTCACCAACTCTTAGAACTGCTGTTTAGTATTCAATCACCAAGAAGATGTTTTCCGAGCTCGGCAAATGACACCACTGTCAGCTTGCAGATCTATTAACAGTCAGCGGGTTGTTTTTTTGGGTTGTTTCGAATGAACAGTATGGTATAAAAATCTGTACCTGTGCAGGTTTTGTACCCCCATCAATATGAAGTCATGTGCAAAATGTTCAGATTAATCCAACAAGGTGTTGAGGAATTACCATCTTCTTAAGCTTTGTACAATCTCCAACCAAAACTGAATGAATTCTAATTTCCTTAATACTTTTCTGTCTCAACAGGAATATTTACAGAAGGAAGGCAACTTAAGTAGAGCAGCAGTCCGAATGGTTGGTGATATTCTCAATGAGCAGTCCTTGTTTTACACAGCTTTCACTGAAAGTCTACGAGATGAAGCTGACCTCAATGACAAAGTCACGTAAGATATTTTCAAACATACTAGGGAGTGGGGTGGTTGCAAGTGGTACATATGATTTCATACAATACTCTCAATATTTGTTTCTTCTTTGTATATTACATATACTGAAGTATAAGAAAACCTTTAGTACTACAATGTAATTTACTGAGCGCTGTTATTGAGACAAGCTATAGAGTATATAAGTGTGTAAACGGTTTTGGAAAAACAACACAGAAAACTGATCATGGAAACCCAAATGCCAGTCGATGGTGAGGTCTATCTGTTTATATTTTCATGTGGAACATTCCATGTGACAAAGCCTACTGTCTGACTATTCCAAGAACAGCAACTATAATCATGAAAATGGTCAGTTATTACGTTTTTTGACCAGTACAGTGAAAGCCAGACAAGGAATGAACAAAATGTAGCCTTAATAGGAGGAATGGCTTTATTACACATTTGTCAAATATTTTTTACTAAGCTGCGGATTTGTTTTAGTTTTCTTCTATTCTAACTG
>JAHFZB010000112.1:8844-60461 GCA_036884735.1 Huso huso
GGCACATGCCTGGCAGGCTGGTGGTTTATACGGGCACATGCCCGGCAGGCTGGTTTATAATGGCACATGCCTGGCAGGCTGGTTTATACGGGCACATGCCCGGCAGGCTGGTTTATACGCGTTTATATTGGTTTATATTGGGACATGCCCGGCAGACTGGTTTATACGGGCACTTGCCTGGCAGGCTGGTTTACGTCCTGGCAGGCTGGTTTATACGGGCACATGCCCGGCAGGCTGGTTTATACGGGCACATGCCCGGCAGGCTGGTTTATACGTTTATACGCACATGCCCGGCAGGCTGGTTTATAATGGGCACATGCCCGCAGGCTGGTTTATATCGGCACATGCCTGGCAGGCTGGTTTATACGGGCACCCCTGCCTGGCAGGCTGGTTTATACGGCACTACGCCCGGCAGGCTGGTTTATACGGGCACATGCCTGGCAGGCTGGTTTATACGGCACATGCCTGGCAGGCTGGTTTATACGGGCACATGCCTGGCAGGCTGGTTTATATGCCTGGCAGGCTGTTTATACGGGCACGCCCCTGGCAGGAAGGTTTATATTGGGCCATGCCTGGCAGGCTGGTTTATAATGGGCACATGCCCGGCAGGCTGGTTTATAATGGCACTTGCCCGGCAGGCTGGTTTATATTGGGTGGGGGACATGCCTGGCAGGTTGGTTTATAATGGGCACTTGCCTGGCAGGCTGGTTTATAATGGGCACTTGCCTGGCAGGCTGGTTTATAATGGGCACATGCCTGGCAGGCTGGTTTATACGGGCACATGCCCGCAGGCTGGTTTATATTGCGTTTATATTGCACATGGTGGTTATACGGGCAGGCTGCCCGGCAGGCTGGTTTATATTGGGTGGTTTAACACATGCCTGGCAGGCTGGTTTATATACGGGCACATGGCTGGCAGGCTGGATTAAAAAAAATTGGTTGATTGAAAAAAAAAAAAATGCTGTAGCTTGGCCATTATCATAATTTTATTCAGATATTTTTTTCTCAGAGAAATGCCTCCCAGAAAGCGTAAGAAGTGTAATTTCAGTCACCGGTAAGGCATGAATTATTGTTTGTGAATAAATAATTATATTTTATCAAATTACTGAATAGTTTATGTAAAGAGCCACCATTGTAGTTTGTAGAAAATGTTATATGGCCTAAATGTTGGTGCATGACTTCAGTAAAGTATCTGATTTTTTTTTTTTTAATTTTATAACACTTTAAAATGTAAACCCACAGTAATGTCTTCAGTATGGTTGTCATGGACAGCAGCACTTACGATACATTTTAAAGTGTTATGTTGTTAGAAAGGATGTTAACAATGAAAGAGAAAATATCAGGTACTTTTGTGATGCAGTTGGACTAACACATTAGGCCATATACCAAACACAGACCATATACCAACATTTTCACAACCACGATAGTGGCTTCCCTTTAAAGGCAAGTAACGAGTGTTATTTTACAAGTAAGGTGTTGTTTTTTTCCCTTCAGTGAAAATCATGCTGAAAAGCTCATGCTACATCAGCAACCCCTGCTGCTTGTTCAGAAAGCGACACTGCTTCCCACTGCCACAGGCATGCCCTCCTTCCTCCAGCACAGTCGCTGTGTCACCAGCATCCATCTGTATCACTGGCTGTGCCTCTTCCAGCTGTATTACCCGGCTGTTATGGATACACCACAAGCATTTGCTGAAGTTGAGATCCTTCTCCTTTCTTTCAACAAGAGAAAGAAAAGGTAATATAACATAAATAAACAGATTAATGTGATATTGGAACATTCCATAATTTAAATATTCTCAAGTTCATTCTTAAAGGCTTAATGCAGAATTAAATTAATTCTGAATTAAGTAAATACCTTTTATGGTTTCATTAAATTTACATTTGTGTATCAATTTTGCAATGTTGGCCATATTTTGTATCTATTATTCTTATACCTTTCCCCAAAGATACAATGTGACAGCAGAGGAGATCAGGAGAAGGATAGGTCCACCTGAGAATATGTCAGCCAATTCCCTGGTTGCATATCTAAGGTAGATAAAAATAAAAGAGTGAGCTTAAAAAGAAGATTGAAGAGACAGTTGGCGTTAGTCCTGGCCCAACAACCACTGTAACTTCCCTGTGTTCCAAACTGACTGAGGGTACATTAGTAAATGTCCAGTGCAATGTCAACACAAAAAACATTGATATATTTTATAATCAGTATTATAACACATGGTAAAATACAGACCACTGCATTCAACAGCTTCAAAAATACCATATCTCAATATTATAGTATAAGTAGCCTTGTTTTTTAAACCTAACAATCTAATTATATGTTTCATTCTAAGTTGTCTTGCATTCTAGGCACCAGCTTAAGTCAAATGTAACATGCAAACAGTAAACATTATTTTATCATTAAATAAATCCATTATTTGTGAATATAGAAAAATGTAATGCCTTCTTATAGTTAAAAAGTTGATTGTTACAATAATAGTAACACTTTTCTGTCTTCAGAGAAGCCCCTGATTTAGGTGTGGGCATTGGCAAGTTGGCAGTAAGGATGATTCCTTTGACAGATCGATTTTGGAGGGCTCGACACAACCAAAGATGTTGCCATTGAAAGCTTCATGAATTTAAGTATGTTTCTTTTACAGTTTTTACACTAGTGATGAAAACGCAGGTGTAGCGTAACCAAAACGTTAAATTACATCAAATCTGTAACAAAAATATACACTATGAATATGAAATATAGAAAAGTAAAATCAGACCAAAATATTTCCCATGTACAAAACAATAAAGTTAGAACGAGGGGTCAACCAGAGAAAGATATGATTGCAATCAAATGAATTGTAAAAAAGACTTAATTAAACTATATATTTTACCTCTCCAGTTTGTTATGCATGGCACTCATTTTGTGGAAGCACAATGTATCATATTAAATATACAGTGCCTTTGCGAAGTATTCGCCCCTTGAACTTTGGTGACTTTGCCACATTTCAGGCTTCAAACATAAAGATATGAAACTGTAATTTTTGTGAAGAATCAACAACAAGTGGGACACAATCATGAAGTGGAACGAAATTTATTGGATATTTCAAACTTTTTAACAAATAAAAAACTGAAAAAACTAAGCGGTAAAATTATTCAGCCCCTTTACTTTCAGTGCAGCAAACCTTCCAGAAGTTCAGGAGGATCTCTGAATGATCCAATGTTGACCTAAATGACTAATGATGATAAATAGAATCCACCTGTGTAATCAAGTCTCCGTATAAATGCACCTGCACTGTGATAGTCTCAGAGGTCCGTTTAAAGCGCAGAGAGCATCATGAAGAACAAGGAACACACCAGCAGGTCCGAGATACAGTTGTGGGAGAAGTTTAAAGTTTGATTTGACACAAAAAAAAGATTTCCAAGCTTTAAACATCCCAAGGAGCACTGTGCAAGATAATATTGAAAATGGAAGGAGTATCAGACCACTGTAAAATCCACTAAGACCTGGGCTTTCAGTCCCTCTAAACTTTCAGCTCATACAAGGAGAAGACTGATCAGAGATGCAGCCAAGAGGCCCATGATCACTTGGATGAACTGCAGAGATCTACAGCTGAGGTGGGAGACTCTGTCCATAGGACAACAATCAGTCGTGATACTGCACAAATCTGGCCTTTATGGAAGAGTGGCAAGAAGAAAGCTTTCTTAAAGATATCCATAAAAGTGTCGTTTAGTTTGCCACAAGCCACCTGGGAGACACACCCAAATGTGGGAAGAAGGTGTTTGGTCAGATGAAACCAAAATCGAACTTTTGGCAACAATGCAAAACGTTATGTTTGGCGAAAAGCAAATACACGCCTATCACTTCCTGAACACAATATCCCCACTGTCAAACATGGTGGTGGCAGCATCATGGTTTGGGCCTGCTTTTTCTTCAGCAGGGACAGGAAGATGGTTAAAATGATGGGAAGATGGATGGAGCCAAATACAGGACCATTTCTGGAAGAAAAACTGATGGAGTCTGCAAAAGACCTGAGAGACTGGGATTGAGATTTGTCTTCCAACAAGACAATGATCCAAAAACATAAAGCAAAATCTACAATGGAATGGTTCACAAATAAACATATCCAGGTGTTAGAATGGCTAAGTCAAAGTCCAGACCTGAATCCAATCGAGAATCTGTGGAAAGAACTGAAACTGCTGTTCACAAATGCCTCCATCCAACCTCACTGAGCTCGAGCTGCTTTTTGCAAGGAGGAATGGGCAAAAATTTCAGTCTCTCGATGTGCAAAACTGATAGAGACATACCCCAAGCGACTTACAGCTGTAATCGCAGCAAAAGGTGGCGCCATGCGTATTAATCAAGGGGCTGAATAATTTTGCACGCCCAATTTTTTCAGTTTTTATTTGTTAAAAAGTTTTGAAATATCCACAAATTTCGCTCCACTTCATGATTGTGTCCCACTTGTTGTTGATTCTTCACAAAAAATTACAGTTTCATATCTTTATGTTTGAAGCCTGAAATGTGGCAAAAGGTCGCGAAAGTTCAAGGGGCTGAATGTTTTTGCAAGGCACTGTAGAAGGCAGGATTTGCACTCTGCCTTTTACCCGCTTATGCCACTTTGAGCCCCAAATTATTATTTTTAAAAGTGTAAAGGTACACATTAAAACTTCTAAATAGACTTGCAGATTTTCTCAGGATGATTTTTTCTGCTGGGCGTCTCAATATTTTTGTTTTATTTATTTTATAAAATAAAATGTTAGAGCTAAAAACAATCCTCATTAAATATTGGGTAAAATCAGTGTCTGAGGCTAAAAGCAGCTTACATAAACCACTTGACTGGTTTATTGAGTATTGCAGTGTGAATTGTATTATTCATTCTTTAAAAAAATAAATATATATATATATATATATATATATATGCAGAATGTAGTTTTTAGATGACACTGAAAATAAGGCAGCCTTTGCATATATGTTCATTATTTTAAAAAGGGCTTGTTCAAAACATTAAGAACAATTCTAAGCAAAGAAAACCTAAAATAGCATTTTCTGTAAGGCATTTTCTTTTCTTTTCTATACAACCTCTTAAATATATATTTAAAAATGTGCCATAAAAATACATAAAGGTACTGTACAACATCTCATATCTATAGTTTCTTGTTTTATTTGTTTATGGTTTAAATATTAGCAGTATTAAATGTAAACTGCACATACATGCTTCAGCAGACTGATACAGAGCAATACAAAGTACTGGACCCAATTGTGGAAAAAGTGCTGTACAGAAGAACCCTCCTCCCCACTTCTCAGCTCTAATGACACCCTGACACGTTCCCCTTTGAAAGAAATTCAGTTCAGGCTTAGATTTTATATTAACAATTGCTTTTACACTACTCGCTACTTAAAGATTGCACTTTCTATTTACTACAAATCATATTTTTACAACTTCTATTTACAAAGTGTTACAATAATGCATATTTAAGTTTTATTTAAGTAATCTGATTAAGAGAGAAAAGGGAGACATACCATATCAAATATCGACCAACTTGGCCAGAATACAATCAGCAATTAGAACTATGCAACATATATTTTATTTTTGATAACATGCTGCCACTATAAATATAAATAGCTATTTCACTCTTACTTGAAGAGACCTTTGAGGTCCTTAATGGTTGTAATTAACCTCTATACTTAGTCCAGTTTTGTGTGCTTTCTGTAATTCAAAAATAAAGGCATGGGCTCATAACAGCACACGTTCAGCTCGATTTTACTATCTGATTCTTTGCTCTGCTACCAATTATTCTTTTTCTAAAGGTACAGACTTTGAATTTGGAATCAGGTCTATGGGTATATAAAGCTCGATTAAGGGGTTCTTTGAGCTGATATGAATGCATGTCTATAGCATGGCTTCTTGCTCTTTCAATGCGTTTTCTGTAAGCATGCAGCCTTATACTTTTTATTTTATTGCTGGCCATGCTATACTGTCCAAATGCTAGTTGGTGTGCACGTTTTACTGCAGCATTCAACTCTGGAGATTCCTTATAATCACTGCTGTCACACCACCCTTCAAGTCTGAAATCATCTTCTTTACACAGCTGTTTATTGTGATTGACAATTTGCTGTGGTATTCGCAAAAGCAGTCAGTTACCTCTTGGTTAGGGTTCTGTGTACCAATTAACTCAGAAAGTCTTAGACAGACACATATTTCTCCAAGACTATTGGCAAGACAGGTACACTGTTGGTTTTGCACATGTACTACTCCAAAACTACCAGCACAATGTACAATTAAATGTTTTCCATCCCACTCATAGCAATGCTGTTCAGTTAGTGAACTGGCTAATTCTTTTCGAATTCCATCAATATCAATCCCCTGTTCTTTGCACATAATTTTGCAAACTCAATATGCTTGCACAAATTACCCCTTTCAGAAACGGCGCATTCACATTTCATGCTAATTAAATCCACAGCATAACATTTTGCTTTATCTGCTTCTGAAGGCACTGCAATGGCCACCTGATTTGTAAACAAAATTATTTTGAAGGCCTTTGTTCTTCATACGTAATGCAGATTCTGCAGTATCCTCTGTTTTGGAATCAGAAATCCTTTGAGCACCCTGAAGATCTTCCAGATACCTGCACCATATACAAGACAGAATACAATTAGTAGAGCAGTATTCTATTATTCACATGCTAAAAGTTATGGGTTGTGTAAATTATATACATGACAAAAATGCATTTACCTATGGTACACTATCTCCTTATTTGAACAAATACTGAAATAAATGTACACAACAACTTTATGTTCTAGAAAATTACAAATATAAAGTATAATGTATTTATTTTTGAAATTAACACTCATTTGCAACACTAGACCACATAAAATGCTAGTATTGGAAATGTTACACAAACCTGTAGTAAGTGACCACCTTGGTATTAAGTAGTAGAAGTAGTTCATCAACTCGTCTGTTTGCATAGCCATGAAGAAACTGATACTTCATGCTGAAAAAAAATCTATGGAAAAAAAAAGAAAAGCAAAAGCAATTTTTAAATTTTTTTTATTTAGTATCACCAATTTTTTTCCTTTTATAAGCAATTCAACTTGGCTGACCGCAACAACTCCCCGCCTCCTCAGGAGGGATGAGACAAAGCATGCGCCCTCCGATACGAGCACTGTCAAAGCCATATGCTATTTTTCTCACTACAAGCCCAGAGCGCCACCCCTAGCGTACACATCGTTTGGAGGAGTCGATGCAGCTAGAAATGCCAACGCCCTGAACCTGCAGGCGCCTTTGTCAATTGTGCGCCGCCTCTCAGAACTCCTGGCCAAAGCTGGCAATGGCGAGGCAGGATTCGAGACAAGTCTGTCTCTTGCCTATAGTGCTGCAACTTATGTTTTTGTTTTAATCACTATTTTACATAATGCATACCTCTCAACAAGGTTGTTCGTTTCACTGTCTTGGTGGTAAACTCTCCGTCCAAAAATTGGCCCACATGTCTGCATTTCGAAACCAATGGTCCTGTAGATACTGTGAAATTACTGAACTGCCAGTTTTCTGTCTATTTTGATAATCACTTCCTTTGACATCTTTTTCAAACTCGGCAGCCTAAAATGAATAAAAATAAATAAAAAAATGTTAACAGAAAGACATGCATACCAAATAATTTTTTTTCAACAAATACATGTTTGTCAATATACAAATTCTATTAAAAAGATGGGTAGTTTAATTATGGTAAATGGATTATCCATGAATGAGCAACAGTATGTCATTATTGTGGTGAGAAGGAAATTAAAAAACAAACTTTGAACTCATCAATAAAGATCAGCACCTTATGACATTTGCTAACGTGGAAGAAAGAAAGAAAAAAGAAACTTACTGTACTGCATTGTTTTAAGGCAATCAGACCTAATCACTTCATTTTTTGCAGACAGATTCTGACTGCATCCTCCATCACGCCGGACAATCCATCTGTGTAATGCCTTTAAAAAAAACAAAAACTAAACGTTGATAATTATCACTGTCTAAGTCTGTGTTAGAAAGTACTATAGCACATGGTCTGTTTTTGTTTGCTTTCAAAATTGTAACTATTGTACACTGATTTTTTTTAAACTTATTGTATATTAGTTTTTAATTAGTTTTGAATTTGTTATGTATCATGGATTGTGTAAATTACATAATAATAATGATCATTATAATAAATCAAGTATAATCAAATCTAAGTATGAAGACACATGTAAAATGCAATTGGAATGAACAGTTTTCTGATTCTGCTACTTTGTTTCACTTTTGTTAGATCACATTAAGGAACAATGTTTTCATTTTTTATCAATCAGATTGTCATTCAATTCCCTTCCTGTAACCTTCAGACTTAGGAGATACCAAATTTCTACCATAAAATCTTTTTTTTATTTTATAATGCACACAAGTTTGCATTCTGTCATTTTGCCAAAAGCTGGTCTGGGAGGAGGCAGATATTTTTCTGAATATATAAAGCAGGGTAGGCACCCTGGTCCTGGAGTGCCACAGACCAGTGATTCCCAACCCTGTCCTGAGGACCCCCAACCTGCTGGTTTTGTTCCAACCGAGCTTGCAATTACTTAATTGACCTAATAATTTGCCTAATCAGAGCCTTTTAATTTTTAAAACAGTTGGGGTTCCAAGTTAGGCATAAAATTGTATAAGGAACTTGAATTCTCCAACTTTTTATAAGTTACATGATTTAAAAAGTCCAGTTTAAACTATTACTTAAATTAAGGGTTCAATTAAGTAATTGAGAGCTCGTTGGAACAAAAAACCAGCAGGGTAGGTGGTCCTCCAGGACCAGGGTTTGGGAAGCACTGCCACAAACACTTCAGTTTTTGTTTACCCCAAGACCCTTAATAAATTCATTGACTCATTGATTAGCTTAATTTATCAGAATTACCATTTGTTCCAGGGATTTAATAATTGATGATTAAGAGATACCTACAAACTCTGCAGGATTGTGGCACTCCAGGACCAGGATTGCCTACCCCGATATATAAGGCTTTTAAGACCTTGTATGTGAATTCTACATTATGGATATAAATACCCACTCTCAAGTACTTTTATACTAAGTGTAATTGAAATCAGTAGGTTATCTGTAGATATATTTAAGTAATTAGACATTGAGGGTCGATTGCACTGTACCAGTTAGTCCACTTGATTCATCTAACTAGTGCAGGACTGGCTAACCCTGGTCCTTGAGAGCCACAGGGTCTTCTGGTTTTGTTTTAACCGAGCCCTTGATAACTTAATTGACATTATTAATTGGTCTTAAATGGTCAAAATTCCCATGGGTGCCAGTTGATTAGTGTTTGATGATTTAGAGAGACCTATAAAACCTGCAGGATTGTGGCTCTCCAGTACCAGGGTTGGCCACCCCTGAACTAGTGGAATGAGGAGGTTTAGTCCATGTGCTTGGACTACAGTTAGTACTGTACACCTCTATCCTGAAAAAATTTGCAGCCCCAAAAGGTTAGCATTGAAATTCTGTTCAATATTTTTCCATGCCATTGTACATAATACAACATTCTCCTTTTTTGCTGGTGCTGTCAGCTTCGTTAATGTAGTTTTTTTTAATTAGGTGTACTAAATACATCTTTTCCTCTATTGAAAATTTTGGAACTCTTTTAGATGACATTTATTCTACTGAAGGGTTTTTAAACTGTTAAAAGTTTGATGTGACTTATCTTCTGCATTGCTTCTGATATTGGTCCACATGGGCGGTCTAACGTGTTCTGCATGTTCACATCAGCTGAACCAATTCACATGATTAACTATTTGGTTTTGGTACATAAGAACATAAGAACATAAGAAAGTTTACAAACGAGAGGAGGCCATTCAGCCCATCTTGCTCGTTTGGTGGTTAGTAGCTTAATGATCCCAGAATCTCATCAAGCAGCTTCTTGAAGGATCCCAGGGTGTCAGCTTCAACGACATTACTGGGGAGTTGGTTCCAGACCCTCACAATTCTTTGTGTAAAAAAGTGCCTCCTATTTTCTGTTCTGAAAGCCCCTTTATCTAATCTCCATTTATTTTTTCAAGTCAAAGAAGTCCCCCGGGTTGACATTGTCTATACCTTTTAGGATTTTGAATGTTTGAATCAGATCGCCGCGTAGTCTTCTTTGTTCAAGACTGAATAGATTCAATTTTTTTAGCCTGTCTGCATACGACATGCCTTTTTAAACCCGGATAATTCTGGTTGCTCTTCTTTTGCACTCTTTCTAGAGCAGCAATATCCTTTTGTAACGAGGTGACCAGAACTGAACACAATATTCTAGGTGAGGTCTTACTAATGCATTGTAGAGTTTTAACATTACTTCCCTTGATTTAAATTCAACACTTCACAATATATCCAAACATCTTGTTAGCCTTTTTTATAGCTTCCCCACATTGTCTAGATGAAGACATTTCTGAGTCAACATAAACTCCCTAGGTCTTTTTTTCATAGTTCCTTCTTCAATTTCACTATCTCCCATATGACATTTATAATGCACATTTTTTATTGCCCGCGATGCAATATTTTTTACACTTTTCTCTATTAAATTTCATTTTTGCCATGTGTCTGCCCAATTTTGAATGCGGTCTAGATCATTTTGAATGACCTTGTTGCTTCAACAGTGTTTGCCACCTCCTCTTTTTTTGTGTCGTCTGCAAATTTAACGAGTTTGCTTACTATACCAGAGTCTAAAATCATTAATGTAGATTAGAATAGTAGAGGACCTAATACTGATCCCTGTGGTACACCACTGGTTACCTCACCCATTTCGAGGTTTCTCCTCTAATCAGTACTTTCTGTTTTCTACTTGTTAACCACTCCTCAATCCATGTGCATGCATTTCCTGAATCCCTACTCGTTGCTCAGTTTGAGAATTAATCTTTTTAGCGGGACTTTGTCAAAAGCTTTCTGAAATCTAAATAGACCATGTCGATGCTTTGCAGTTATCCATTTTCAATGTTGCATCCTCAAAAAAAAGTCAAGCAGGTTAGTTAGACATGATCTCCCTTTCCTAAACCATGCTGGCTGTCTCCCAGGATATTGTTACCATATAGGTAATTTTCCATTTTGGATCTTATTATAGTTTCCATAGTTTACATATAATAGAAGTCAGGCTTACTGGTCTGTAGTTACCTGGTTCGGTTTTTTGTCTCCCTTTTTTGTGGATCGGTATTACGTTTGCTATTTTCCAGTCTGTCGGTACAACCCTGTGTCAAGAGACTGTTGCATGATCTTGGTTAGCGTTTGTAAATAACTTTTTCATTTCTTTGAGTACTATTGGGAGGATCTCATCTGGCCCAGGAGATTTGTTTATTTTAAGAGCTCCTAGTCCCTTTAACACTTCTGCCTCTGTTATGCTAAAAGTTATTTAAAATTGATAGGAACAGGTCGACATGGGGCATGTTGTCCGTGTCCTCCTTTTGTAAAAACCTGTGAAAAGTAATCATTTAATATATTTGCTATTTTTTTTTTTTCCTTCATCTATGATTTTGCCATTTGTGTCTTAGACATTTAACCTCCTTTTGAATGTTCTCTTGCTGTTATAATATTGGAAAACATTTTGGAATTGGTTTTAGCCTCCTTAGCAATATTGATTTCTATCTTTTCTTGGCCTTTCTAACTTCCTTTTTGACTTGTGTTTGCAGTTCCAAGTACTCTTTTGTGTACTTTGTTTTTGTCCCTTTTAAACGCTCTGTAAAGTGCCTTTTTTTCGCTGAATATTTTTTTTTTTAATTGATCTATTAAACCATTTTGGCCATTTTGTTTTAGATTTAGATTTAGTCTACTTTTGGGATGTAATTGTTTTGTGCCTCTAGTACTACATTTTTAAAAAACAGCCATCCTGCCAAACTACACCTGCCATCTTCCCAGCATGGAGCTGGTGCAGCACGCACACCAGCCCCATCGACCCCATGCGGGGTCAAAGCAGCTGGCCAAACGACACCTGCCACCTTCGCTGCACTCGCACGGACCCAGCGACCCCGCGTGGGGTCCCGGCAAATCGCCAAACGACACCTGCCATCTTCCAAGCATGCGTATGGGCCCCAGGAACACTGTGCGGGGTCCCAGCGGTTCGTCAAACCACACCTATCACCTTCCCAGTGCGCGCATGGGGCCCAGCGACCCTGCGCGGGGTGCCAGCGGCTTGCCAAACGACACCTGCCATCTTCCCAGCGCACACAAGAGACCCAGCGACCCAGCTCGGGGTCCCAGCCTTTCGCTAAGCGACACCTGGCACATTCTCAGCGCCAAGACAGGCCCAGCGACCCAGCTAAAAAAGGTGCCAGCGGTTCGCCAAACGACACCCGCCACCTTCCCAGCATGCAACGACGGGCCCCAGCGACGGGCCCCATCGCTGGGGTCCCAGCGGCTCGCCAAACGACACCTGCCACCTTCCCAGCATGCGCACGGACACCAACGACACCGCGCCGGGTCCCAGTGGCTCGCCAAATGACAGCTGTCACCTTCCCAGCACTCGTACGGGCCCCATCGACCCTGCACGGGGTCCCAGTGGCTCGACAAACGAAACCTGCCATCTTCCCACCGCGCAGAAGGGGCCCAGCGACAACACGCGGGATCCCAGCGGCTTGCCAAACAACACTTGCCTCCTTCGCTGCACGCACACGGACCCCAGTGACACTGCGCAAGGTCCAAGCAGCTTGCCAAACGACAGCTGTCACCTTCCCAGCGTGCACACGGGCCCCATCGACTCGGCACGTGGTCCCAGCGGCAATCCAGACGACACCTGGCACCATCCCTCTGCACACACAGGCCCCAGCGACCCCGCGCGGGGTCATAGCGGCTTGCCAAACATTACCTGGCGCCTCCCCAGCACACACACGGGCCTCAGCGACCTCACGCGGGGTCCTAGTGGCTAGCCAAATGGTCCCTGGCACCTCCCCAGCACAATTACGGGCCCTAGTGACTTTGAGCGGGGTCCCAGCAGCTAGCCAAACGGTCACTGTCGCCCCCCAGCATGTGCACGGGTCCCCAGCAACTTTGCGCTCACCAAGGTCCCAGCGGCCCACCAAAAGGTCCCAGCATCCCGCCCCAGCAGCGACGAACGGGCCCCAGCAACCCCCCGGGCTTAGGGGTCCCAGCAGCGGGGTCCCAGCCAAATAGTCCCCCTACCTCCCTAAAACGAAGGCACTCGGGCCCCAGCGGCACCTCCCAGGAGTGCGGGTCCCAGGGACCCAGCTCGCCAACAGTCCCTGGCACCTCCCTAAAAACCCCAGAGACTTCGGTCCCAGGGTCCCAGCAGCTTGCCAAAAGCTCCCTGTCGCCTCCCCAGTACGCGCACAGGCCCCAGCGACCCCGCCGGGGTCCCATCGGCTTGCCAAACTGTCCCTGGCATCTCCCCAGCGTACACGGGCTCCAGCGGCTCACCAAATGGTCCCTGGCACCTCCCCAGCGAGCACACGGGCCCCAGCGACCCAGTGCAATGTCCCAGTTGCTCGCCAAATAGTCCCTGGCACCTCTCCAGTGCACGTATGGGCCCTAGCAACCTCACGCGGGACCCCAGCAGCTCGCCAAATGGTCCCTGGCACCTCCCAGCGAAAGTTAATGCCGCCCCAGCAGCACAAATAGGCCCCAGCGACCCCGAGCGGGGTCCACTGGCTCGCCAAATGGTCCCTGGCACCTCCCTAAAACGTGTACGCGCCCCAGCAGCACGCCAAATAGTCCCTGTTGCCTCACCAGCGAGTGCACGGGCCCCTGCAACCACGCAGGGGGTCCTAGCGGCTGGCCAAATGGTCCCTGGTGCCTCTCCATGACGTGCACGGGCCACAGCGACCCCGCGCAGCATCCCAGCGGCTTGCCAAATGGTCTCTGGCACCTCCCCAGCGAACGCACGGGCCTCAGCGACCCGCGCCGGGTGCAAGTGGTTTGCCAAATGGTCCTTGGCACCTCCCCAGCACGTATACGGGCCCCAGCGGCTCATCAAGCGGTCCCTGGTGCCTCCCCAGTGCGCACAGGACCCAGCGGCTCGCCAAAAGCTCCCTGTCGCCTCCCCCAGGCGCACAGGCCCCAGCGAACCCCGCCTGGGTCCCAGCTGCTCGCCAAACTGTCCCTGGCATCTCCCCCGCGGGGATACACGGGCTCCAGCGGCTCACCAAATGGTCCCTGGCACCTCCCCAGCGAGCACACGGGCCCCAGCGACCCAGTTCAGTGTCCCAGTTGCTCGCCAAATAGTCCCTGGCACCTCCCCAGCAACGCAAACCTCGCTGGGGCCACAGCTAAATGGTCCCTGGCACCCCCCCAGGGGTCCTAGCGGGTCCTCGCCAAATGATCCCTGACGTCTCCCCCAAGCAGTTTACGGGCCCCAGCGATCTTTGTGAGGTGTACCAGTGGCTCGCCAAATAGTCCCTGGCACCTCTCCAGTGCATTAAACCTGGGCCCCAGCAACCCTCACCGTCAGGACCAGCAGTGAAACTCAAATGGTCCCTGGCACCTCCCCAGCGAAACTAGCACAAACGGGCCCCAAGACAGGCCTCAGCATGGGGTCCAGTGGTTTGGGAATGGTCCCGGCACCTCCCCTAAAGCAGTTTGAAGGCATGTTGCCCCAGAAGCAAACAAAACCAAATAGTCCCTGTTGCCTCACCAGAGTGCAGACGGGCCCCTTGCAACACGCAGGGGGTCTTAGCAAGTTTGTAAAGTGGTCCATGGACCTCCCTATAGCATGTAGAAAAGCAGCTGGCCCTACAACAGGAGGTCCCTTGGCTGACACACGATTCAGCAGTCTGCACCCCAGCAGACTGAAAGCGCGTAGGAGATCCGAAGGATCCCAGCAATCGGGCCCAGGCACTTCCCAGCACGCCGCTGCCGGAGGGAGGAGTGACCATTTGGCGGGGTTGCTGGGACCCCGACTGTGTCGCCGGGACCGCGGCGCCAGCTGGAGGTTCGAGGAATTGTTTGGCGAACCGCTGGGACCTCGCGCAAAGGATCGCTGGAGCCCGCAGGGCGCGGGGGAGCTGCCAGGGCATTTTGGGTTAAGCCGCTGGGACCCCGCGCGCGAGTCACTGTGGCCGTGATCGCGCTGGGAGGTGCCAGAGACCATTTGACGAGCTTTCACTGACCCGAGACGCCGTCGCTGGGCAAGACGCGATAGGGAGGTGCCAGGGACCACTATAAACTGCCGTGAACCCTGCATGGTTTACATTAAGTTTGCCATGCTGGGGAAGTGCTAGGGACCATTTGGCAAGCCACTGGGATCCTATGCGTGCTGGGGAGGCTGGGACATTTGCATAAGTCGCTGGGGACTCGCCGGTCACAAGCTGATCCAGCGCCATTTGGATATTAGGGACCATTTTACGGCGACCCCATATGGCGCCGCTCTAGCATGTGCATGCGCTGATCTTAAGCGCCAGGGACTGTTTGTTGAGCCCGCCTGGGACCCTCCGCCGAAGTTGCTTTACCAGTGGGCACCTATGAAGTGCCAGGACCATTTACAAGCCGCTGCCAGAACCCGTCGGGGTCGCTAGTCCGTGCGCTTGCTGGGAGGTGACAGGACCATTTGTCGGTCTGCTGGGACCCCAAGCGGCATCGCTGGGGACAGTGCGTGCGCTGGGGAGGGGCCAGGGACTGTCTGTTTAGCCGCTGGGGCCCGTGGGCGTGCTGGGGAAGTGCCAGGGACCATTTGGCAAGCCACTGGGATCACCCGCGTGGTCTCTGGGTCCCGTGCGTTTGCTGGGGAGGTGCCAGAGATCATTTGTGGAAGCGACATCGTGGGAGAAGTACAGTCATGGACAAGTACAGCGCAGTTAGAAGCACAAAGGAGGAATTACATCTTTAAATTAAATCTGGAGTAAATCTGGTGTTGCTTTAATCTGAAAACATTGCAGCTTAAAGCCTTACCGCTGAGTGTATTTTTCTGATAACAAGCTGAAACTCGGAGCAGCTGATTCAAATTCTGCGGCGTTCTGAGACACGGGGGGCGGAGCCCGCAGCACTAGCACAAACAAACAAAAGACAGGCAGTCTTCCCAGCATCAGCGTGGAAGGACATCATGGGAGAAGTACTGTCGCTGGTCGAGCTCTGAACCCCCAAGATTGGGTCAAAGGGGCACCGTTGACGTGCATTTGGAGGTGCCAGGAACCAAAATAAAAAAAACTTGGACCACGAGCAGTCGCTAGGGCCCGCGCATGTCAGGGAAATTTGTAGCCGCTAGGACCCTGCGTGGGGTCGCTGCACCCAAAGTCCTGCATGGGATGCCAGGACTATTTATGATGCCGCTAGGACCCCCCGCCATGATGGCCTCAACGGGGCCCAGTGAGGTGCTGGGAGGTCCCAGGGATTTTTATGGAAGCTGGGACCCCACGCGAGGTCGCCAAGCCCCAGTGGAGCGCTGGGGTGGTACCAGGGATCATTTATTTGTCGCGCAGGACCCCGCTGGGGGCCGTCAGCCCAGTGCCATGGTGACAGGGGACCGCTTTGAGAGCCGCTGAGATCCCGGCCTGGGTTGCTGGGGCTGTATTGGCCAGGGATGTGCCAGGGAACATTTATGAGCCGCTGGGACCCGGCGAGGGTCACTGGGCAGAGGCGATGCTGAGGAGGTACCACGGACCGCTTAGCGAGCCGCTAGGACCCAGGATGCCAGCATGCAAGCGCTGGGATGCCGGACCCTTATGGCGCTAGACTGCTGGGGATGCCAGGGACCCTTTGGCGAGCCGCTGAGACCCACAAGACACTGGGGCCCATGCGCATTGGGAGGTCCAACCAGGGACCATTTAATAGCCGCTGAATCCCGCCGTTTTAGTTACTGGGACACAGCATGCGCGACCCACGTCCAAGGGACCATTTAACCCAGGTACCGCTGGGACCATCCCGCACGAAAGTCAATGGCGGGGATAAAAAAAATGCCAAGGACCATTTGAAAGCTGCTGGAACCCCGATGGGGTCGCTGGGCCCCGTGTGCACGCTGGGAGGGGCTAGGGACCATTGTCGAAGCCGCTGGGACCCAGCGTGGGTAGCTGGGCCCTTTAAGGCGGCGCCATGGAGGGCCTAGAGACCATTTGGCCAGCCACTGGATACCCGCATGGGGTCGCTGGGCCCCGGCGGCGATGCTGGGAGGTGCTAGGAACCATTGTCGAAGCCGCTGGGACCCCTGTTCGGGGTCGTTAGGTCCGGTGCTTGCGCCATGAGGGCCAGAGACCATTTGGTGAGCCGCTGGGACCCCACGCCAAGTCACTGGGGCCTTGTATGCACTGGGATGTGCCAGGGATTATTCAGCGAGTTGCTGGGACCCCGCCGCAAAGTCGCTGGGGCCCGAGAACGACTGGGAAGGGGCCAGGGACCATTTGGCGAGACGATGGAACTCTCCCGCGGCGGGTCGCTGGGGCCTTTGCAATCGCTGGTGAGGTGCCAGGGACCATTTGGCAAGCCACTGGGACGCTTGGCGGGTCGCTGGGCCCCTGTGGCGCCTGTGGAGGTGCCAGGGATTATTCGGGCGAGCCGCTGATCCCCGCCACAAGTCGCTGGGCCCCGTGAGCGCTTTTGGGATGTGCCAGGGACCATTTGCTAGCCGCTGGGACCACACGTGAAGTTTTGCTGTTGCCCGTGCTCGCGCGGTGATGTGCCAGGGACCATTTGGCGAGCCTCTGGGATCCTGTCTTATTGTTCGCTGGGCCTCGTCTTTGCACGCTGAGGAGGTGCCAGGACCATTTATCGAGCCTCTGGGATCATGCGCGAGGTCGCTGGGCCTCGTGCGCACGCTGAGGAGGTTCCAGGAACCATTTGGCGAGCCGCTGAACCCTGTGTGGGTGCGTTGTCTCCCCGTGCCCACGCTTTGAGGCCAGGGACCATTTGGCAGCTGCTGGGACCCCGCTGGGTCGCTGGGGCCCGTCTCGCACGCTGGGGATGTGCCAGGTACCAATTGGTGAGCCTCTGGGACCTTGCGCAAGGTCGCTGGGGCCCGAGCAATCGCTGGGGAGGTGCCAGGGACCGTTTGTCGAGCCGCTGGAACCCTACCCGAAGTCGCTGGTGCCCGTGTGCGCACTGGGGAGGTGCCAGGGAGCATTTGGCGAAAGCCGCTGGGACCCCACAATATATAAGGGTCGCTGGCTCCATGCGTGGGCTGGGAAGGGGCCAGGGAGCATTTGGCGAGCCGCTGGGACCCTGCGCGAAGTCGCTGGGGCCCGAGCGATCACTGGGGAGGTGCCAGGGACCGTTTGTCGAGCTGCTGGAACCCCACGCGAAGTCGCTGGGGCCTGTATGTGCGCTGGGGAGGGGCCAGGGACCATTTTGGCGAGCCACTGGGACACCGTGCGGGGTTGCTGGGCCCCGTGCGCGAGCTGGGGAGGAGCCAGGTACCATTTGGAGAGCCGCTGGGACCCAGCGCGGGGTCATTGGGCCCCGTGCACGCGCTGGAGTGGTGCCAGGGACCATTTGGCAAGCCACTGGGACCCCCCCGAAAGTCCTAGGTCCGTGGAGCCGCTAGGGATGTGTCAGGGTCCATTTGCTAGCCGCTGGAACCCTGCGCAAAGTCACTGGGCCCCGTGCGCGCTAGGGAGGGGCCAGGGACCATTTGGCAAGCTGCTGGGACCCCGCGCGAAGTTGCTGGGGCCCGTGCATGCGCTGTGGATGTGCCAGGGTCCATTTGGCGAGCCGCTGGGACACCGCGCGGGGTTGCTGGGCCCGGTGCGCAAGCTGGGGAGGAGCCAGGTACCATTTGGCAAGCCGCTGGGACCCCGCGCAAAGTCGCTGGGGTCCGTGCTGTCACGAAATCCGCGTGTTCAGATTTCTTTACGTACTGTTTATATTTGCTCAGCACACACTCTTATCTCAGGGGAGACGTTAGGAGGACAGAGATGTTATTACTCCTAGTGGGATATAGTTCGTGCTCTGGACCCGCAGATACGGATGACTAATATAGTACCCAAGAAATTGACAGACTCATGTATCTAAAGTGTTTTTTATGAATCAGAGTATGATCAGTACTCCTTCGGTTTATTAACAGTTAAATATTGGATTGAGTAGCTACAGGCTACTTCATATCCCCAGCTGACAGACGTTCTGGGCAGTCCAGTGTCTTAACAGATATTAACGTTAACACTTTAATACATCTTTATGTATTTGTGCAGCCTGCAGGCTTGGCCACGACCACGACACTAAAAAACACCCAGTAGCCTATTTCAGCACATTCAACAAATGTTCTCCTATTCTCTAAACATAGCGTGAGTCACCCATAGCAATACATGCTATACATGTGAGATAAAATAATAATTGATTAATGCTTACCCTTTAATATAAATCGTAAAAGGATATGACTGTCTTCACTAGGCAAATGAAACTGAGTTAAATCAGTTCAATTGTGTCGGTCTGCAGAAGATGGACCACCTTACCCTGTCTGGGATGAGTGTGGTACTCCATTGTAATTACTTTGGAGTTATATAGGTTTTTCGTCTCATTGGAATACATGGGACGCCTCAATTAAATCCAGTCATTAATCTAGTGAGACAGCTCTTATCCCTTTACAAATAATAGTTTTTCAAAAGATCCGGACTAACTTTTCAGAATTAATAGGTGTCATGTACTCAATAAATTCAAGACTTCACATTTGTTCAACTCTATGATCTCATTCCTTGCTTTCCTCCCGAGCCCCTCCTTTATCTGAAAAGTCAAGTGAACCAAAGTTCCCAGGATCTTGGTTTATAATATAATATAAAAACACTACTGTTTATATGTGCATGCAAAACACTATTTTTATATGTGTTATATATGAGAGATGTTCTTAATATGTGACATCATCTTCTAATTGATTATATTTTGCTAAATTAAAGGTATGTGTTTGTAACAGGGGGAGACCTGTGCTGACTCTTCTGATGTGTTCATAGTGCTGCAGGGAGAGGGCAGCAGTGATTAAGTTCACTTTTTAGCCAGAATGGTGCTTTTTTATCAAGCCCATGCTTTCTGAAGATAAGATATACAAGCGGTAAATCGTTCATTATATATATTTTCAAGAAATTCCCAGATTGCTAAGTACTTAATTAGAAACATATGTAGACTGACCTATTTCATGGAGCAAGAGAGCCACCTACTGGCGGTACAAGGATACTCTTTCTTTATCCCTCCTTCAACACTTCATTTTTATATCACAGTACATTCCATATTTAAAATTGCCTAGTACATATCCAGCATAT
This sequence comes from Huso huso, assembly GCA_036884735.1. Taxonomy (NCBI): domain Eukaryota; kingdom Metazoa; phylum Chordata; class Actinopteri; order Acipenseriformes; family Acipenseridae; genus Huso; species Huso huso. The sequence goes on from JAHFZB010000112.1 coordinate 28,964, forward strand.
CCACACGTTCCCAGCAGGATTCAGCTTCTGTACCAGGTTTCGCTCTAGTTGTTTCCACAACAAGTCCCTTGATCCAATGTTTCTCCAGCACAGGTGTGGATTTCCATGGTCTGATTTCATTCCTATAAGATACTTAGAAACGTTTAGCTGTACATATTATTTCTAAATATTTCCTTTTGTTCACACAGGGTCATTTTGCAAGGTATGCCTTCCATCCAGAATACTGAAGGAGGTCAAAACTCACTGTGATTCATATTTTTGGGCACTCAGTTGTTGCCTTGCCCTACATCATCAATTGGCAGACTTAACATAACTGAATCTGAATCAGTTGATGAACCGTGCACTGTAGCTTACTGAGATCCTCCATGTAATGGAGTCCAATGTTTTACTACACGGAATAACTAGTTCAGCATCACCTGCGACAGTGCGCACGCTGGGGATGTGCCAGGTACCAATTACGAGCCTCTGGGACCCTGCGCATGTTGCTGGGGCCCGGAAAAGATCGCTGGGAGGTGTCAGGACCGTTTGTCGAGCCACTGGAAACCCCACGCCGGCGGCTGGGGCCCGTGGCGTGTGCTGGGGGATGCCAGGACCATTTGGCGAGCTGCTGGGACCCAGCGCTGGTCGTTTTGCCCGCAGCGGGCTGGGAGGGGCCAGGAGCATTTAGCCAGCCGATGGGACGCCATACCCACGAAGTCGCCAGGCCCGATCGACGCTGGGGGATGTGCCAGGGACCATTTACAGTCGCGAAATGGTCCCCGCATAAGGGTCGCTGGGCCCCGGCGCATGCTGGGAGGGCTAGGATCCATTTGGGAGCCTCTGGGACACCGCGGGGGTCGGTAGGCCACATGGGCAGCTGGGGAAGGGCCAGGGTCCATTTGGCGAGCCGCTAGGACCCCGAGCGAAGTCACTGGGACCCATGCGCGCATTGGGTATGTCCAAGGGACCATTTGCGAGCCGCTGGAATCCCACGGAAAGTCAATGTGGCCCAAAGGGCGCTGGGGATGTGCCAAGGACCGTTTGGCATGCCGCTGGGACACAGCACGAGGTCGCTGGGGCCCGTGCCGGTGCTGAGGAGGTGCCAGGGACCATTTGGCGAATGCTGGGACCCCACGTGGTCGCCAGCCCAGTGCGTGCTCTGGGGAGGTACCAGGGACCATTTTGGTAAGCCGCTGGACCCCCCGTGGGGTCACTGGGCCCAATGCATGCGCTTGGGGAGGTACCAGGGTCCATTTGCGAGTCGAGAGGGACCCCGGTGACTGGTCGCTGGGGCCCGTGCGCATGCTGGGAGGTGCCAGGGACACGTTTGGCGTGCCGCTGGGACTCCGTGACCCGCTCGCTGGGCCCAGTGCATGTGCTGGGAGGTACCAGGGACCATTTGGTGAGTCGCGGGGACCCCTGACCCGGTCGCTGGGGCCTGTGCGATGCTGGGGAGGTGCCAGGGACAGTTTGGTTCCCAGGGGGACCCCGCGGGGTTGCTGGGCAGAGTGCGCATGCTGAGGAGATACCACGGACCGTTTGGCGAGCCGCTAGGACCCAGCACGCGTTCGCTGGTGCCAGTGCGTGCGCTGGGGAGGTGCTAGGGACCATTTGGTGAGCCGCTGAGACCCCGCACGCAGTCGCTGGGCCCCGTGCACGTGCTGGGGAAGTGCCAGGGACCATTTGGCATGCTGCTGGGACCCCCCGTGCGGTTGCTGGGTCGAGTGCGCGCGATGGGAAGGTGACAGGTATATCTTGGCGAGCCGCTGGGACCCCATGCGGGGTCACTGGGGACCATGTGCGCACTGGGGAGTGGCCAGGGACCATTTGCGACCCGCCGAGACCCTGCGCAGGGTCGATGGGCCCTGTGCGTGTGCTGCAGAGGTTCCAATGACCGTTTGGCGAGCCGCTGGGACCTCGAGAGGGGTCGCTGGGGCCTGTGCGTGCACTGGGGAAGTGCCAGGGACCATTTGCGAGCCGCTGGGAACCCGCGTGGTGTTGCTGGGCCCAGTGCGTGCACTGGGGAGGTACCAGGGACCATTTGGTGAGTAGCAGGGACCCCGCACCCGGTCGCTGGGGTCCGTGCGCATGCTGGGGAGGTGCCAGGGACAGTTTGGCGTGCCGCTGGGACCCGGCGCAGGGTCGCTGGGCAGAGTGCGCATGCTGAGGAGGTACCACGGACCGTTTGGCGAGCCGCTAGGACCCAGCATGCGTTCGCTGGGGCACGTGCGTGCGCTGGGGATGTGCCAGGGACATCGTGGGAGAAGTACAGTCGTGGACAAGTACAGCGCAGTTAGAAGCAGAAAGGAGGAATTACATCTTTTAAATCTGGAGTTGCTTTAATCAGAAACATTGCGGCTTAAAGCCTTGCAGCTGCGTGTTTTTTCTGATAAGCTGAAACTCGAGCAGCTGATTCAAATCCCATGCGTTCTGGGACCTGCGGAGGAGGCGAACCGCAGCACAAACACAAACAGACAAAAGGCAGGCAGTCTTCTAGCGACAGCGTGCCAGTGACATCGTGGGAGAAGTACAGTCGTGGACAAGTACAGGCGCGGTTAGAAGCAGTTTGAAAGCAGGTTGACAGCTGCAGAAGCTACACTAAACAAAAAAATGGTCTTCAAGCCAGTAATCTGTGACAACTGCATGATGTGGGGAACCGAGAAAACCCAACTGAGCTCAACCAAGTTTGTGTAAAGTGACCGACCATCCAGGACTTGCTTCAGCGATTAAGCCTGCTAGAAAAGGAGATGGAGGAAATGAGACAGCAACAGGAGCTTGAGGAGCTGACACACCCACAATTCATGGAAGTCTGCACCCTAGCAGACTGAAAGCCACCAGGAGATGGAAGAGAGTCGAAACAGCTGGGTTCAAATAGGCAGAAGCAGGAAAAAAAAAAAGAAACTTCAGCAAACACAACCACCAGAAATCCAGACATCCAACACATTTGAGCCACTTCAACATTTAGATGACCAAAACCAACATCAAGAGAATGAAAGAAACAACACCCAGGACCCTATAAACAGTGCTGACCAGCCAGCAAAAGAAAGGAGGTCATGATTGTTGGGGACTCCATACTGAGAACACAGCAAGTTCAGTTCGCAGTTTGGACCCCCTTACTACAACAGTGTGCTGCCTTCCAGGAGCCTCTGTCAAGCATCACTGAGAAACGTGGACAGGCTCCTAGAACGAACTGGAGATGACCCGGTAGTAGTCACACATTGGTACAAACAACATTGGAAGAGACAGGCCAAGATCCCTGCAGAACAAATTCAGAGAGCTAGGAAGGAAATTAAAAGACAAGACCAAACTGTGGTATTTTCTGGGATACTGCCGGCGCCTGCAAAGGACCATATGGACAGCTGGAAATACAAAATCAAAATGCATGGCTGAAATCGTGGTGCACACAGGAAGGCTTCACCTTTCTTGAACATTGGAGCACTTTCTACAACAAGGACTATCTATACAGGTGGGACGGACTGCACTTAAACAGAAAGGGAACCAATCTACTCGAGAAAGGATCCTTCAGGCGGTACAGAAGCATTTAAACTAGAAAGGAAGGGGGAAAAAAAAAAACAGAAGGAGACTACATCAAAACAAGGGCAACAACTCAGGTAAGACCACTATTAAATGTATTTATCTTAATGCTAGAAGTCTCAGAAACAAAATGTTAGAACTTGAAGCTACTGCACTAACAAGTAACTACGATGTGATAGGTGTTACAGAAACTTGGTTGTCTGAGAGTGATGGAGACGAATATAATATCAGTGGGTACACACTGTATAGGAAAGACAGGCAGGACAGAAGAGGCGGAGGGTAGCGCTATACATAAGAAATAGCCTTGAAGCCCAGGTGTTAAATCAGGACAAAGAAAACAATGCAGAATCAATATGGGTCAGAATAATGGACACAAATTCAAAGGGCATAATAATAGGAGCATGCTATAGACCGCCAAATTCAGACGCTGAGCAAAATAATCTGTTGTACAATGACATTCCAAATGCGTGTAGAAAAGGAGAAGCCATACTAATGGGGATTCAACTTCCCCATATAAAATGGAAAACCCAATACCATTTGGCACGACGGACTAAATTGAAATGGTGGAAATGACAAATGACTGCTTCCTAACGCAATTTGTCAAGGCACCAACTAGAGGGGGAGGCATGCCTTGATTTAGTCTTTTTCAAATAATGAAGACAGAATAACTAAAACAGAGGTCAGAGAGCCATTGGCAAACTCAGACCACAACATGGTCTCATTTGAAATATTTTTAAAACCCCAAAAGTAATGACTAAAGCTAAGGTTTACAATTTTAGAAAAGCAAACTACACAGTCCAGTATGAAACAGAGACTAACAGAAGTAGATTGAGTAAAATAGAAAACATCCACAGAAAAAGGATGGCTGTCTTTTTAAATGTAGTACTAGAGGCACAAAACAATTACATCCCAAAAGTAGACAAATCTAAATCTAAAACAAAATGGCCAAAATGGTTTAATAGATCAATTAAAAAAAAATATTCAGCGAAAAAGGCACTTTACAGAGCGTTTAAAAGGGAGCAAAACAAAGCACACAGAAAGAGTACTTGAACTGCAAACACAAGTCAAAAAGGAAGTTAGAAAGGCCAAGAGAGAGATAGAAATCAATATTGCTAAGGGGGGCTAAAACCAATTCCAAAATGTTTTTCCAATATTATAACAGCAAGAGAACATTCAAAGAGGAGGTTAAATGTCTAAGAGACACAAATGGCAAAAAACATAGATGAAGAAAAAAAAAAAAAATATATTAAATGATTACTTTTCACAGATTTTTACAAAGGAGGACACACGGACAACATGCCCCACATGTCGACCTGTTCCTATCCAGTTTTAAATAACTTTAGCATAACAGAGGCAGAAGTGTTAAAGGGACTAGGAGCTCTTAAAATAAACAAATCCCCTGGGCCAGATGAGATCCTCCCAATAGTACTCAAAGAAATGAAAGAAGTTATTTACAAGATCCGCTAACCAAGATCATGCAACAGTCTCTTGACACAGGGGTTGTACCGACAGACTGGAAAATAGCAAACGTAATACCGATCCACAAAAGGGAGACAAAACTGAACCAGGTAACTACAGACCAATAAGCCTGACTTCTATTATATGTAAACTTATGGAAACTATAATAAGATCCAAAATGGAAAATTACCTATATGGTAACAATATCCTGGGTGACAGCCAGCATGGTTTTAGGAAAGGGAGATCATGTCTAACTAACCTACTTGACTTTTTTTGAGGATGCAACATTGAAAATGGACAACTGCAAAGCATACGACATGGTCTATTTAGATTTCCAGAAAGCTTTTGACAAAGTCCCGCATAAAAAGATTAATTCTCAAACTGAACGCAGTAGGGATTCAAGGAAATGCATGCACATGGATTAGGGAGTGGTTAACAGGTGAAAACAGAAAGTACTGATTAGAGGAGAAACCTCGAATGGAGTGAGGTAACCAGTGGTGTACCACAGGGATCAGTATTAGGTCCTCTGCTATTCCTAATCTACATTAATGATTTAGACTCTGATATAGTAAGCAAACTCGTTAAATTTGCAGACGACACAAAAATAGGAGGAGTGGCAGACACTGTTGAAGCAGCAAGGTCATTCAAAATGATCTAGACCGCATTCAAAATTGGGCAGACACATGGCAAAATGAAATTTAATAGAGAAAGTGTAAAAGTATTGCATGCGGGCAATAAAATGTTCATTATAAATATCATATGGGAGATAGTGAAATTGAAGAAGGGAACTATGAAAAGACCTAGGAGTTTATGTTGACTCAGAAATGTCTTCATCTAGACAATGGGGGAAGCTATAAAAAAGGCTAACAAGATGCTTGATATATTGTGAGAAGTGTTGAATTTAAATCAAGGGAAGTAATGTTAAAACTCTACAATGCATTAGTAAGACCTCACCTAGAATATTGTGTTCAGTTCTGGTCACCTCGTTACAAAAGGATATTGCTGCTCTAGAAAGAGTGCAAAGAAGAGCAACCAGAATTATCCCACCGGTTTAAAAGGCATGTCGTATGCAGACAGGCTAAAAGAATTGAATCTATTCAGTCTTGAACAAAGAAGACTACGCGGCGATCTGATTCAAACATTCAAAATCCTAAAAGGTATAGACAATGTCAACCCGGGGACTTTTTGACTTGAAAAAAAAAGGACCAGGGGTCATAAATGGAGATTAGATAAAGGGGCATTCAGAACAGAAAATAGGAGGCACTTTTTACACAGAGAATTGTGAGGGTCTGGAACCAACTCCCCAGTAATGTTGTTGAAGCTGACACCCTGGGATCCTTCAAGAAGCTGCTTGATGAGATTCTGGGATCAATAAGCTACTAACAACCAAACGAGCAAGATGGGCTGAATGGCCTCCTCTCGTTTGTAAACTTTCTTATGTTCTTATGTTCTTTGGCGAGCCGCTGAGATCCCGCGCGGGGTCACTGGGGCCCGTGCGCGTACTGGGGAGGTACCAGGGACCATTTGGCTAGCCGCTGGGACCCCGCGCGAAGACACTAGGGCCCATGCGCGCATTGGGTATGTCCAAGGGACCATTTGCGAGCCGCTGGAATCCCACGGAAAGTCAATGTGGCCCGTGCTCGTGCTGGGGATGTGCCAAGGACCGTTTGGCATGCCGCTGGGACACAGCACGAGGTCGCTGGGGCCCGTGCGCGTGCTGAGGAGGTGCCAGGGACCATTTGCGAGCCGCTGGGACCCCACGTGGGGTCGCTGTGCCCAGTGCGTGCTCTGGGGAGGTACCAGGGACCATTTGTCGAGCCGCAGGGACCCCGCTCCAGGTCGCAGGGCTCCGTGCGCACGCTGGGGAGGTGCCAGGGACCATTTGGAAAGCTGCTGGAACCCCGCATGGGGTCGCTGGGCCCCGTGTGCACGCTGGGGAGGGGCTAGGGACCATTGTCGAGCCGCTGGGACCCAGCGTGGGGTAGCTGGGCCCTTTGCGTGCGCTGCGGAGGGGCCAGAGACATTTGGCCAGCCACTGGATCCCTGCATGGGGTCGCTGGGCCCCGTGCGCATGCTGGGGAGGTGCTAGGAACCATTGTCGAGCCGCTGGGACCCCGTTCGGGGTCGTTAGGTCCCGTGCTTGCGCTGCGGAGGGGCCAGAGACCATTTGGTGAGCCGCTGGGACCCCACGCGAAGTCACTGGGGCCCTTGCATGCACTGGGGATGTGCCAGGGATTATTCAGCGAGCCGCTGGGACCCCGCGCAAAGTCGCTGGGGCCCGAGAACGCACTGGGAAGGGGCCAGAGACCATTTGGTGAGCCGCTGGGACCCCACGCGAAGTCACTGGGGCCCTTGCATGCACTGGGATGTGCCAGGGATTATTCAGCGAGTCGCTGGGACCCAGCGCAAAGTCGCTGGGGCCCGAACGACTGGAAGGGGCCAGGGACCATTTGGCGAGACGATGGAACTCTGCGCGCGTGGTCGCTGGGGCCTTTTGTAACGCTGGTGAGGTGCCAGGGACCATTTGGCAAGCCACTGGGACGCTTCGCGGGGTCGCTGGGCCCCGTGCGCTCTGTGGAGGTGCCAGGGATTATTCGGCGAGCCGCTGATCCCAGCGCTGTCGCTGGGCCCGTGAGCTTTTTGGGATGTGCCAGGGACCATTTTGCCAGCCGCTGGGACCACACATTGAAGTTGCTGTTGCCGTGCTCTCGCTGGTGATGTGCCAGGGACCATTTGGCAAGCTCTGGGATCCTGTCTTGAGTTCGCTGGGCCTCGTGCGCAGCTGAGGAGGTGCCAGGGACCATTTATCGAGCCTCTGGGATCATCTGCGAGGTCGCTGGGCCTCGTGTCGCCCGAGGAGGTTCAGGAACCATTTGGCGAGCCGCTGGAACCCTGCGTGGTGCGTTGGTTCCCGTGCCACCACGCTTTGGAGAAACCAGGGACCATTTGGCAGCTGCTGGGACCCCGGGCGGGGTCTGGGGCCCAATCGCTGGGGATGTGCCAGGTACCAATTGGTGAGCCTCTGGGACCTTGCGCAAGGTCGCTGGGGCCCGAGCAATGCTGGGGAGGTGCAGGGACCGTTTGTCGAGCGCTGGAACCCTACCTGAAGTCGCTGGTGCCCGATCGTGTGCTGGGGATGCGAGGGACCATTTGGCAAGCCGCTCGGACCCCAGCTGGGTCTCTATGGCCCGTGTGCGCACTGGGGAGGTGCCAGGGAGCATTTGACCGCTGGGACCCAGCGTGGGTGGCTGGGCTCCATCGTGGGCTGGGAGGGCCAGGGGCATTTGAGCAGCTGGGACCCCTGCGCGAAGTCGCTGGGGCCCGAGCGATCACTGGGAGGTGCCAGGGACCGTTTGTCGAGCTGCTGGGACACAGCGAGAGTCGCTGGGGCCTGTATGTCTTGGGGGGGCCAGGGACCATTTTGGCGAGCCACTGGGACACACGTCTTGAGGTTGCTGGGCCCGTGCGTGAGCTGGGGAGGAGCCAGGTACCATTGGAGAGCCGCTGGGACCCAGCCCCAGGGGGTCGTGGGCCCGATGCCTGCGCTGGAGTGGTGCCAGGGACCATTTGCAGCCACTGGGACCCCGCACAAAGTCGCTAGGGTCCGGAGCTGCTTAGGGATGTCAGGGTCCATTTGCCAGCCGCTGGAACCCTGCGCAAAGTCACTGGGCCCCGTGCGCTAGGGGAGGGGCCAGGACCATTTGGCAAGCTGCTGGACCCCGCTGCATGAAGTTGTTGGGGCCCGCATGCGCTGTGGATGTGCCAGGGTCCATTTGGCGAGCCGCTGGGACACCGCGCGGGGTTGCTGGGCCCGGTGCTTTCAGCTGGGAGGAGCCAGGTACCATTTGCAGCAAGCCGCTGGGACCCCGCAAAGTCGCTGGGGTCCGTGTTGTCACGAAACTCCGCGTTCAGATTTCTTTACGCATTGTTTATATTTGCTCAGCACACACTTATCTCAGGGGAGACGTTAGGAGGACAGAGATGTTATTACTCCTAGTGGGATATAGTTCGTGCTCTGGACCCGCAGATACGGATGACTAATATAGTACCCAAGAAATTGACAGACTCATGTATCTAAAGTGTTTTTTATGAATCAGAGTATGATCAGTACTCCTTCGGTTTATTAACAGTTAAATATTGGATTGAGTAGCTACAGGCTACTTCATATCCCCAGCTGACAGACGTTCTGGGCAGTCCAGTGTCTTAACAGATATTAACGTTAACACTTTAATACATCTTTATGTATTTGTGCAGCCTGCAGGCTTGGCCACGACCACGGACACTAAAAACACCCAGTAGCCTATTTCAGCACATTCAACAAATGTTCTCCTATTCTCTAAACATAGCGTGAGTCACCCATAGCAATACATGCTATACATGTGAGATAAAATAATAATTGATTAATGCTTACCCTTTAATATAAATCGTAAAAGGATATGACTGTCTTCACTAGGCAAATGAAACTGAATTAAATCAGTTCAATTGTGTCGGTCTGCAGAAGATGGACCACCTTACCCTGTCTGGGATGAGTGTGGTACTCCATTATGAATTACTTTGAGTTATATAGGTTTTTCGTCTCATTGGAATACATGGGACGCCTCAATTAAATCCAGTCATTAATCTAGTGAGACAGCTCTTATCCCTTTTACAAATAATAGTTTTCAAAAGATCCGGACTAACTTTTCAGAATTAATAGGTGTCATGTACTCAATAAATTCAAGACTTCACATTTGTTCAACTCTATGATCTCATTCCTTGCTTTCCTCCCGAGCCCCTCCTTTATCTGAAAAGTCAAGTGAACCAAAGTTCCCAGGATCTTGGTTTATAATATAATATAAAAACACTACTGTTTATATGTGCATGCAAAACACTATTTTTATATGTGTTATATATGAGATGTTCTTAATATGTGACATCATCTTCTAATTGATTATATTTTGCTAAATTAAAGGTATGTGTTTGTAACAGGGGAGACCTGTGCTGACTCTTCTGATGTGTTCATAGTGCTGCAGGAGAGGGCAGCAGTGATTAAGTTCACTTTTAGCCAGAATGGTGCTTTTATCAAGCGTCATGCTTTCTGAAGATAAGATATACAAGCGGTAAATCGTTCATTATATATTTTCGTTGAAATTCCCAGATTGCTAAGTACTTAATTAGAAACATATGTAGACTGACCTATTTCATGGAGCAAGAGAGCCACCTACTGGCGGTACAAGGATACTCTTTCTTTATCCCTCCTTCAACACTTCATTTTATATCACAGTACATTCCATATTTAAAATTGCCTAGTACATATCCAGCATATCCACACGCCCCAGCAGGATTCAGCTTGTACCAGGTTTCGCTTGTTGTTTCCACAACAAGTCCCTTGATCCAATGTTTCTCCAGCACAGGTGTGGATTTCCATGGTCTGATTTCATTCCTATAAGATACTTAGAAACGTTTAGCTGTACATATTATTTCTAAATATTTCCTTTTGTTCACACAGGGTCATTTTGCAAGGTATGCCTTCCATCCAGAATACTGAAGGAGGTCAAAACTCACTGTGATTCATATTTTTGGGCACTCAGTTGTTGCCTTGCCCTACATCATCAATTGGCAGACTTAACATAACTGAATCTGAATCAGTTGATGAACCGTGCACTGTAGCTTACTGAGATCCTCCATGTAATGGAGTCCAATGTTTTACTACACGGAATAACTAGTTCAGCATCACCTGCGACAGTGCGCACGCTGGGGATGTGCCAGGTACCAATTGGCGAGCCTCTGGGACCCTGCACGTCGATGGGGCCCCAGCGTCGCTGGGGAGGTGTCAGGGACCGTTTGTTAGAGCCACTGGAACCCCACGCCAAGTAGCTGGGGTCGTGCGTGTGCTGGGGATGCCAGGGACCATTTGGCGAGCTGCTGGGACCCAGCTGGATCGTTTTGCCCGTGTGCAGGCTGGGGAGGGCCAGGGAGCATTTGGCCAGCCGATGGGACGCCGCACGAAGTCGCTGTGCCCCGTGCGCGCGCTGGGGATGTGCCAGGGACCATTTGCGAGCCGCAAATGGTCCCCTTTAAGGTCGCTGGGCCCCAGGCGCATGCTGGGAGGGGCTAGGGACCATTTGGGAGCCTCTGGGACACCGTGCGGGTCGTTAGGCCACATGGTGGCGCTGGGAAGGGCCAGGGTCCATTTGGCGGTAGCTAGGACCCCAAGGAAGTCACTGTGGCCCTTGCATGCGCTGGGGATGTGCCACAGACCATTTGGTGAGCTGCTGGTACCCTGCTCCCGGGTCGCTGGGAGCTTGCGATTGCTGGTGAGGTGCCGGGACCATTTGGCGTGCTGCTGGGACACTTCGGGGGTCGCTAATTCCTTGCGCTCTGGGGAGGTGCCAGGGATTATTTGGCGAGCCGCTGGGACCCCTCGCGAAGTCGCTGGGGCCCGTCAGCACACTGGGGAGCCAGTGACCATTTGGCAACTGCTATGACCCCGCCTTGTCGCTGGGGCCGATCTGACGCTGGGGATGTGCCAGGTACCAATTAGCGCGAGCCTCTGGGACTCTGTGCAAGGTCGCTGGGACGGCGATCGCTTAGAGGTGCCAGGGACGTTTGATAACTCACTGGAACCCACCTTTGCTGGGGCCGTGCGTGTGTTGGGCATGTGCCAGGGACCATTTGCCGAGGCTGCTCGGACCCCAGGGGGTCTGTGGCCCGTATCGCACTGAGGAGGTGCCAGGGTCCATTTGGCGAGCCACTAGACCCAAGCGGGGTGCGTTGGTCCTCGTGCGCCCAGGCTGGGGAGGGGCCTGGGGCATTTGGCGAGCCGTTGGGACCCCTGCGTGAGGTGCTGGGGTCTTCACGATCGCTGGTGAGGTGCCAGGGACCATTTGCCCGCTTGGGACCCCTGCTGGTCGCTGGGCCCCGTGCGCTATGGGGAGGTGCCGGGATTATTCCGGCGGGCATGTGACCCAGCGTAAGTCAGGGGGGCCCGGTGCGCAGCTGGTGAGGGCCAGGGACCGACTGGCGGGCCGCTGGGACCCGCCGCGTAGTCGCTGGGACCTGTGAGCACGCTGGGGATGTGCCAGGTACCATTTGGCGAGCCTCTGGGATCCTGTGCGAGGTCGGTGTGCCTCGTGCACCGCTGGGGATGCCAGGGCCATTTGGTCAAAAGCTGGACCCCGCGCGCTCGGTCGTTGTCCCGTGCACCACTTTGGAAGGGGGCAGGGACCATTTGGCGAGCCGCTGGGAACCCGCGACAAAATCACTGGGCCGGTGCATGCTAGGGAGGGCCAGGGACCATTTGGCAGATGTTGGGACCCAGAGCGAAGTCGCCAGGGCCCATGCATGTGCTGGGATGTGCCAGGGACGGTTTAGCGAGCCGCTGGGCCCCAGCAGGGTCGCTGGGCCCCATCTCTTGTGACCTGTGGAGCCAGATCACGATTTGGCAAGCCGCTGGGACCCCGCACGGTCGCTGGGGCCCGTCTTCACCACTGGGATGTGCCCGGTACCAGAGAGCCTCTGGGACCCTCGCCAAGGTCCTTTGGGGCCTTTGCGATCACTGGGTAGGTGCTAGGGACCATTTTGTGAGCCGCTGGGACCCCTCGCGGGGTCGCTGTGCCCCGTGCGCTCTGGGGAGGTGCCAGGGATTATTTGGTGAGCCGCTGGGACCGTCTTGTGGCTGGTGAGGGCCAGGGACCATTTGGCGAACAGCTGGGACCCCTTACCAGTCGCTGGGGCCTGTGAGCGCACAGGGGATGTGCCAGGTACCATTTGGCGAGCCTCTGGGATCCTGTGCAGTCGTTGTGCCTCATGCTGCACTGGGGATGTCCGGGGACCATTTGGTCAAGAAGCTGGTTTGGCGGCTCAGTCGTTGTGCCCGTGCACGCACTTTGGAAGGGCCGGGGACGGTTTGGCGGTAGCTGGGCCCCCCAGCGGGTCGCTGGGCCCCATCGCGACCTGTGGAGGGCCAGATCACCGTTGGCAAGCCGCTGGGATCACACAGTCGCTGGGGCCCGTGCGCACACTAAGGGATGTGCCCGGTACCAATTGGAAGCCTCTGGGACCCTGCGCCCAAGGTCGCTGGGGCCTTTGCGATCACTGGGTAGGTGCTAGGGACCATTTGTGGCCGCTGGGACCCCTCAGCGGGTCGCTGTGCCCCGTCTTGCTCTGGGGAGGTGCCAGGGGATTATTCGGTGAGCCGCTGGGACCCAGCGTGAAGTCGAGGGGCCCGTGCGCCGCTGGGTGAGGACCCAGGGACCATTTGGCGGTGCTGGGACCCCGCCGCAGAAATCGCTGGGGCCTGTGAGCACGCTGGGGATGTGCTTGGTACCATTTGGCGAGCCTCTGGGATCCTGTGCGAGGTCGTTGTGCCTCGTGCACACGCTGAGGGATATGCCAGGGACCATTTGCCGTAGCTGGGACCCGTGCGGTGTCACTGGTTCCCGTGTGCATGCTGGGGAGGCGCCAGGGGCGGTTTGGCGAGCGTTGGGACCCTGCGTGGGGTCCTTGGCCCGTGGCGTGTTGGGGAGGTGACAGGGGAGCATTTGGCGAGCAGCTGGGACCCCAGTTGTGTCGCTGGTGTCCATTGAGCACGCTGGGGGGTGCCAGGGACCTTTTTGGCGGAAGCCGCTGGGACCCGGTAGAAGTCACTAGGACCCATACTTGCGCTGGGGATGTGCAGGGACCATTTGCCAGCCGCTGGGACCCCCATGCGGTCGTTGGGCCCTGTGTTGGCGTGCTGGGGAGGTGTCAAGGGACCGTTTGGCGACCTCTGGAACCCCACTGGGTCGCTGGGCACCGTGCACGTACTGTGGAGGTGCCAGGGACCATTTGGCGATAAGCTTTTGACCACGAGCAGAGAGTCGCTGGGGCCCGTGCGCGTGCCAGGGACAATTTGCGAGCCGCTAGGACTCTGCGTGGGGGTCGCTCGCCCAGAGCTCGTGCTGGGGATGTGTCGGGACCGTTTGGCGGCCGCTGAGATCCCACTCGGTGTCGCTGGGATCATGTGCGAGCTGGTGATGTGCCAGGGACCTTTTGGTGCTGATGGGATGCAGGATACCGTCGCTGGATCGGCGCGCTGTCGCTGGGGCCCGTCGTGCACTGGGAAGTGCCAGGGACTGTTTGCGAGCCGCTGGGACTCTGCGGGGTCGCTGCGCCCAGTGCGTGTGCTGGGAGGTCCCGGATATTTTGGCGGCAGCTGGGACCCCACGGTCGCTGGGCCCAGTGTACGCGCTGGGGTGGTACCAGGGATCATTTGGTTTGCCGCGGGGACCCCATACGGGGTCACTGGGCCCAATCTTGGCGATGCTGCGGAGGTGCCAGGATCCGTTTGGCATGCCACTGGTACCCAGTGGTCGCTGGGCCCAGTCGCGTGCACTGGGGAGGTGCCAGGGACATTTGGCAAGCTGCAGGGACCTCTCCGGGGCGCTGGGGACCGTGTCGTGCTAGGGGTTGCCAGGGACGTTGCGAGGTAACTGGACTCCCGTGGGGGCCGCTACTGCACGTGCGCGCAAGCTGGGGACATGCCAGGGACCATCTGGCGAGCCGCTGGGAACCCAGCACGGGGTCACTGGGCCCGTGATGCTGTGGAGGTGCCAGGGACCATTTGGCGAGCCGCTTGCACCCGCCCGGGTCGCCAGGCCCATGCAAGTGCTGGGGAGTTGCCAGGGACCGATTGTCAAGCCGCTGGGACCCTACGTGAAGTCACTGGGGCCCGTGTGCGTGCTGGGGATGTGCCAGGGAACATTTGGCGAGCTGCTGGGATCCTGCGTGGGGTCACTGGGGCCCGTGCACGCGCTGTGGAAGTGGAAGGGACATTTGGCGAGACGCTGGGACCCAGTGTGCGGTCGTTGGGCCCAGTGTGCGTGCTGGGGAGGTGCCAAGGACATTTTGGCAAGCCACTGGCACACCACGCGGGGTTGCTGGGGCCTGGGCGCACGCTGAGGAGGTTCCAGGGACCGTTTGTCGAGCCACTGGAACCCCACGCGAAGTAGCTGGGGCCCGTGCGTGTGCTGGGGATGTGCCAGGTACCATTTGGCGAGCCTCTGGGATCCTGTGCGAGGTCGCTGGGCCTCGTGCGCACGCTGGGGGGGCCAGGGACCATTTCGAGCCGCTGGGACCCACAAGAAAAGTTGGTCCGATGCACTCTAGGGAGGGCCAGGGACCATCTGGCAAGCTGCTGGGACCCAGAGCGAAGTCGCTAGGGCCCGTGAATGCGCTGGGGATGTGCCAGGGACCCTTTGGCGAGCTGCTGGGATACCGCGCAGGGTCGCTGGGCCCCGTGCACACTGGGGAGGTGCTAGGGACCATTCGGCGAGTCGCTGGGCCCCATGCGCGACCTGGGGAGGAGCCAGATACGATTTGGCAAGCCGCTGGGACCCCGCCCGAAGTCGCTGGGGGCCCGTCGCACACTGGGGATGTGCCGGTACCAATTGAGAGAGCCTCTGGAACCCTGCACAAGGTCGCTGGCCTTTGCGATCACTGGGTGGGTGCTAGGGACCATTTTGTGAGTCGCTGGGACCCCTCGCGGTCACAGCCCCGTGCGCTCTGGGAGGTGCCA
Source organism: Huso huso (assembly GCA_036884735.1). Taxonomy (NCBI): domain Eukaryota; kingdom Metazoa; phylum Chordata; class Actinopteri; order Acipenseriformes; family Acipenseridae; genus Huso; species Huso huso. The sequence goes on from JAHFZB010000112.1 coordinate 44,472, forward strand.
GGGATTGTCGGTGAGTCGCTGGGACCCGCGTGAAGTCGAGGGGCCCGTCTTGTGGCAGCAGTGAGGGCCAGGGATCATTCGAGGTCGCTGGGACCCCGCACGAAGTCGCTGGGGCCTGTGAGCACGCTGGGGATGTGCCAGGTACCATTGGCGAGCCTCTGGGATCCTGTCTTGAGGTGGGTTGCCTCGTGCACCACGCTGGGATGTGCCAGGGACCATTTGGTCAAGAAGCTGGACCCCGCGGCTCGGCAGTTCCTCCCGTGCACCACTTTTGAAGGGCCAGGGACCATTTGGCGAGCCGCTGGGAACCCGCACAAAATCACTGGGCCCGGTGCATGCTAGGGAGGGCCAGGGACCATTAACAGATGTTGGGACCCTGCCGAAGTCGCCCAGGCCCACATGTGCTGGGATGTGCCAGGGACGGTTTGGCGAACCGCTGGGCCCCGCGACGTCGCTGGGCCCGTGCGCGCGCCGGGTGGAGCCATACCATTAGAGCCGCTGGGACCCCGCGCGAAAGTCGCTGGGGCCTGTTTTCGTGCTGGGGATATGCCAGCGACCATTTGTTGAGCTGCTGGGACCCAGGGGTCGCCAGCCCCCTGCGCCTGCGCTGGGGAGGAGCAAGGTACCATTTGGGAGCTGCTGGCACCAAGCGCGATGTCGCTGGGGAGGTTCCAGGTACCATTTGGCTAGCCACTGGGACCCACCGTGGTCGCTGGGCCCGTCGGTGTGCTTGGAGGGCCCAGAGAACCGCTGGTCGCTGTCGCTGGAGGCGTATGCTGCGTGCTGGGGATGTGCCAGGGACCATTTTCGAGCCAATGGGACCCTGTGTGTGGTTGCTGGGCCCCAAATATGCGCTGGGTAGGAGCCAGGGACCATTTGGTGAGCCGCTGGGACCCCCACGGGTTGCTGGGGCCCGTCGCTTGCTAGTGAGGTGCAAGGGTCCATTTGACAAACTTCTGGGACCCCGTCCGGGTCGCTGGGTCCCAGTGCTCACTGTGAAGGTGCCAGGGACCATTTGGAGAGCCTGGGACCCAGCCTAGTCACTGGGCCCCATGTGCACGCTGGGGGAGGTGTCAGGGACCGTTGGCGTCCTCTGGGACCCTGTCTTGGCGAGGTCGCTGGGGCCCGTCCGATCGCTTAGGAGGTGTCAGGGACCCGTTTGGCGAGCCGCTCGGACCCCTCGCGAAGTCGCTGGGCTCCGTGCTCGCACTGGGGTTACCAGGGACCATTTCGAGCTACTGGGACCCGGCGAAGTCACTAGGGCCCATCTTGCGCTGGGATGTGCCAGGGACCATTTGCCAGCCGCTGGGACCCCAGCAGCGGTCGTTGGGCCCTGTCTTGGCGTGCTGGGAGGTGTCAGGGGACCGTTTGGCGAGCCTCTGGAACCCCTTTTGGGTGCTGGGCACCGATGCCCTGTGGAGGTGCCAGGGACCATTGGCAGTCGCTTTTGACCACGGCGCAGTCGCTGGGGCCGATGCAGCGTGCCAGGGACAATTTGCGAGCCGCTAGGACCCTGCGATGGGGTCGCTGCGCCAGAGCTCGTGCTGGGGATGTGTCAGGAACCATTTAGCGAGCCACTTGGACCCAGCGAAGTCTCTGGGGCCCGTGTGGCAAATGCTGGGAGGTGCCGAGGACCATTTGGCGTGCCGCTGGGACCCCTGCGGGGTCACTGGGCCCAGTGCCATGGATGTGACAGGGACCGTTTGGAGAGCTGAGATCCACGCCCGGGTCGCTGGGGGGCTGTGCTGCGCTGAGGATGTGCCAGGGAACATTTGCGAGCGCTGGGACCACGTCTTGGTCGCTGGGCCCGTGGCGCATCCTGGGGTGCTGCCAGGGACCATTTAGCTGTTGCTGGGACCCGCGTCGATGCGGTGCTGGGCCAAGTGCTGCGCGTTGGGAGGTGCCAGGGACCATTTGTGAGCCACAGAGACCCCACGCTGGGTCATTGTGCTCTGTCTTGGCGTCTTTCGGAGGTGTCAGGGACCGTTTGGTGAGCGCTGGAACCCCGCACTGTGTCGCTGGGCACCGTGCTGCGTGTGCGGAGGTGCCAGGGACCATTTGCGGGTCGCACGACCACCCGGCCGAAGTCGCTGGGGCCACGTCGCGGCGTACCGGGACAATTTTGCGAGCGCTGGGACTCTGCATTAAGTCGCTGGCCCAGAGCTCGTGCTGAGGATGTCAGGGACCGTTTGGCGAGCCGCTGAGATCCGCTCGGTGTCGCTGGGATCCATGTGCAGGCTGGTGATGTGCCAGGGACCTTTGCGTGCTGATGGGATACCGCGCGGGTCGCTGGATCCCGGCCAGTCGCTGGGGCCCGGTAGCGTGCACTGGGGAGTGCCAGGGACTGTTCTGCGAGCCGCTAGGACTCTGCGTGGGGTCGGACTCTGTGGGGGTCGCTCTTGGTCACGTGTGGGGGAGGTCGGGATATTTTGGCGAGCCATGGGACCCCACAGAGGTCGCTGGGCCCAGTGTACATGGGGGGTGGTACCAGGGATCATTTGGTTTTACCCTAGGGGACCCCGACGGGGTCACTGGGCCAGTCTTGGCGTGCTGCGGAGGTGCCAGGATCCGTTTGGCATGCCACTGGTACCCAGTGAGGGGTCGCTGGGCCCAGTGCGCACTGGGGGGGGTGCCAGGGACATTTGGCAAGCTGCAGGGACCTCTCACGGGGTCGCTGGGGACCGTGTGCGTGCTAGGGAGTTGCCAGGGACCGTTTGCGAGGCAACTGGACTCCGGGTGGGGGCGCTTGCACGTGCGTTGCTGGGGACATGCCAGGGACCATCTGGCGAGCTGGAACCCAGCACGGGGTCACTGGGCCCCGTGGTAGCTGTGGAGGTGCCAGGGACCATTTGGCGCCGCCGCACCCCCGCCCGGTCGCCAGGCCCACGCGGTGCTGGGGGACCCAGGGGACCGATTGTCAAGCCGCTGGGACCTCACGTTGAAGTCACTGGGGCCGGTGTGCGTGCTGGGATGTGCCAGGGAACATTTGGCGAGCTGCTGGGATCCTCGTGGGGTCACTGGGGCCGTGATGCGCTGTGGAAGTGGAAGGACATTTTGGCGGGCAGCACAGGACCCAGTGTGCGGTCGTTGGGCCCAGTGTGCGTGCTGGGGAGGTGCCAGGACATTTGGCAAGCCACTGGCACACTGCAGCGGGGTTGCTGGGGCCTGGGCGCCGCTGAGGAGTTCAGGGACCGTTTGTCGAGCCACTGGAACCCCCAGCAGCGAAAATAACTGGGCCCGTCGTGTGCTGGGATGTGCCAGGTACCATTTGGCGAGCCTCTGGGATCCTGTGCGAGGTGGCGCTGGGCCTCGTCTCCTTGCAGCTGTAGGAGGGGCAGGACCATTTCCCGAGCCGCTGGGACCCAGCGCAAAGTACTTGGTCCGATGCGCTCTAGGGGAGGCCAGGGACCATCTGGCAAGCTGCTGGGACCCAGGCGAAGTCGCTTCGGGCCCGTGAATCACGCTGAGATGTGCCAGGGACCTTTGGCGAGCTGCTGGGATGCAGCGCGGGGTCGCTGGGCCCGTGCACTGGGGAGGTGCTAGGGACCATTCGGTCGCTGGGCCCCATCACCCCGACCTGGGGAGGAGCCAGATCTGATTTAGCTTAAGCAGCTGGGACCCACACACAGAAGTCGCTGGGGCCCGGTCTTGCCCACTAAGGAGCTTGCCCCGGTACCAGTGGAGAGCCTCTGGAACCCACATAGGAGTGCAGCTGGGACGCTAGCGACAAGGTGGAGTGCTAGGGACCATTTGGCCAGAACGCTGGGACCCCTACACTTGAGGTGCTGGTGCCCACGTCTGCTCAAGGGGATGGTACCAGGGGATTATTGAGTGAGCGCTGGGACCAGCAGTAAGTCAGGGGAGACCCACGTCTTGGCCCATCAAGGGGAGCCAGGGGATCATTCTGGCCGCTGGGACCCCACGAAGTGGCTGGGGCCTGTGAGCAGCTGGGGATATACTGGAAATTTTCCTTTGGCAACCTCTGGGATCCTGTGTCTTGAGTCGTTGTTACCATTACTGCTGAGATGTGCCAGGGACCATTTGGTCAGCTGGACCCAGCTGGTCGATTTAATACCCTATTACTGCACTTTGGAAGGAGCCAGGGACCATTTTTAGCGACCGCTGGGAACCAGCACAAAATCACTGGGCCCGGTGCATGCTAGGGAGGGGCCAGGGACCATTTGGCAGATGTTGGGACCCTCTTGTGAAGTGTGGGGGCCAGCCATGTGCTGGGGATGTGCCAGGGACGGTTTGGCGAGCCGCTGGGCCCCATGCGGGTCGCTGGGCCCGTGCGCGGCGAGTGGAGCCATATACCGTTAGGCGAGCCGCTGGGACCCGCAATCGCTGGGGCCTGTTTTTTCGTGCTGGGGATATGCCAGCGACCATTTGTTAAGCTGCTGGGACCCGCGGTCGCTTGGCCTGCGCCCGCTGGGGAGGAGCAGGTACCATTTGGGAGCTGCTGGCACAAGCGCGAAGTCGCTGGGGAGGTTCCAGGTACCATTTGGCTAGCCACTGGGACCCACCGGGGTCGCTGGGCCCCGTCGGTTGTGCTTTGAGGGGCCCAGAGAACCGCTGGTCGCTGTCGCTGGAGCGTGCTGCGCGTGCTGGGGATGCCAGGGACCATTTTCGAAGCCAATGGGACCCTGTGTGGTTGCTGGGCCCTGTGCGGCGCTGGGTAGAGCCAGGGACCATTTGGTGAGCCGCTGGGACCCCACACGGGTTGCTGGGGCCCGTGGCGCTAGTGAGGTGCAAGGTCCATTTGACAAGCTTCTGGGACCCCGTCCGGGGTCGCTGGGTCCCGAGTGCTCACTGTGAAGGTGCCAGGGACCATTTGGAGAGCCACTGGGACCCAGCGCGAGGTCACTGGGCCCCATGTGCACGCTGGGGAGGTGTCAGGGACCGTTTGGCGTGCCTCTGGGACCCCCCTGTCAGGTCGCCAGGGCCCGTCGATCGCTTGGGAGGTGTCAGGGACCGTTTGGCGAGCCGCTCGGACCCTGCGCGAAGTCGCTGGGCTCCGTGCTCGCACTGGGGTTGTACCAGGGACCATTTGCGAGCTGCTGGGACCCAGCGAGATTGTTGCCCGTGCGCGGCTGGTGAGGTGCAAGGGACCATTTTGCGAGCCGCTGGGACCCTGCACGGGGTCACTGGGCCCCCCTGCACGCTGGGGAGGAGCCAGGTACCATTTGGCGAGCTGCTGGGACCCCGCGCGACCTGGGGCCCATGCGCTTGCTGGTGAGGTGCCAGGGTCCATTTGGTGAGCTGCTGGGACCCCACGCGAGTTTTCTGTGTCCCGAGCGCACTGGGGATGCCAGGGACCATTTGCGAACTGCTGACACCACGTGAAGTTTCTGGGGCCCGTGCGCACACTGGGGATATGCCAGGACCATTTGCGAGCCACTGGGACCCTGCGCGTGGTTGCTGTGCCATGTCGTGCGCTGGGTAAGAGCCATGGACAATTTGGCGAGCAGGGCTGGGACCCTGCGCGAGGTTGCTGCGGCCGATGCGCATGCTGGTGATGTGCCAGGGTCCATTTTCCGAGCAGCTGGGACCCCATACAGGGTCGCTGGGCCCTGTGCGCGCTGGGGAGGTGCCAGGGACCATTTGTAGAGCTGCTGGGACCCCACGCAAAGTTACTGGGCCCCGTGCGCGATAGGGAAGGGCCAGGGACCATATGGCAAGTCGCTGGGGCCTGAGCGCGCTCTGGGGATGTGCCAGGGACCATTTGTGAGCTACTTGGACACTGCCCGAAGTCGCTGGTGTCTGTGCATATGCTGGGGAGGTGCCAGGGATATTTGGCGAGCAGCTGGGAACTAGCGCGGGGTCGTTGGGCCCCGTGCGCGCACTTTGGAGGGTCCAGGGACCATTTGGTGAGACGCTGGGACCCCGCGCAAAGTCACTGGGCCCCGTGCGCGCTAGGGAGGGGCCAGGGACCATTTTGCAAGCTGCTGGGACCCCGCGTGAAGTTGCTGGGGCGCGTGCATACGCTGGGGAGGAGCCAGGTACCATTTGGCGAGCGGATGGGACCCTGCGCGAAGTCACTTGGGCCCATGCGCTTGCTGGTGAGGTGCCAGGGTCCATTTGCCGAGCAGCTGGTACCCCTTGCGGGTTCGCTGGGCCCCGAGCGTGCTGGGGAGGTGCCAGGGACCATTTGGCAAGCTGCTGGGACCCCACGCGAAGTTTCTGTGTCCCGTGCGCGCTAGGGAGGGGCCATTGACCATTTGGCAAGCCGCTGGGGCCTGTGCGCGCACTGGGGATGTGCCAGGGACCATTTGGCGAGCCGCTGGGACCCCTCACAGGGTGGCTGGGGCCCGTGCGCGCGCTGGGGATGTGCCAGAGACAATTTGGAGAGCCGCTGGGACCATGCGCGAGGTTGCTGTGGCCAATGCGCATGGTGGTGAGGTACCAGGGACCATTTGTAGAGCTGCTGGGACCCCACGCGAAGTTACTGGGCCCCATGCGCGATAGGGAGGGGCCAGGGACCATATGGCAAGTTGCTGGGACCCCACGTGAAGTAGCTGGGGCCCGAGCGTGCTCTGGGGATGTGCCAGGGACCATTTGTGAGCTGCTGGGACACCGCCCGAAGTCGCTGGTGTCTGTGCGTGTGCTGGGGAGGTGCCAGGGATCATTTGGCGAGCTGCTCATGTACCCCACGGGGTCTCCCCTGCGGGCCGTGCGCTTTGGGGAGGCCAGGGATATTTGGCCAGCGCTGGGAAAAACCAGCGCGGGGTCATGGGGCCTCGTCCGCGTGCTGGGAGGGGCCAGGGACTATTTACGAGCCGCTGGAACACCGCAGACAAAGTCACTGGGCCCTTATGCGCTGAGGATGTGCTAAGGACCATTTAGCAGCTGTTGGACCCCAGCGTCGTAAGAGGGCCCCTGCGGTGTGCTGGGGATGTAACGAGCAATTGGCGAGCCTCTGTGACCCTGCGCAGGTCGCTGGGGGCCTGAAAGCGTTGCTAGGGAGGTGCCAGGGACCGTTTGTCGAGTCGCTGGAACCACAGCCCAGTAAGCTGGGGCCGTGTGTTTGGGATGTGCCAGGGACCATTTGGCTAGCCGCTCGGACCTTGTGCGGGGTCTCTATGGCCCGTGTTTGCGCTGGGGAGGTGCCAGGGACCATTTGGCGAGCTGCTGGGACCAAGTGCGGGGTCGTTGGGCCCCGTGCGGGGATGTGCCAGGGATCATTTGGATCTGCGGGGACACCGCCCGAAGTAGCTGGTGTCCGTGCGTGCTCTGGGGATGTGCCAGGGACCATTTGCGACTGGGGACCCGTGCATGGTCATTGGGCCCCGTGTGCAGGGGCCAGGGGCCAAGGACCATTGGCGAGCCACTGGGACTACCAGCGAAGTCACTGGGGCCTTGCGCACGCTGGGGATGTGCCAGGGACCATTGCGAGCGCTGGGACTCCGCTTCGTGGTTGCTGGGCCCTGTGCCCTTGCTGGAGTAGGATCAGGGACCATTTAGCGAGCGGTGGGACCCGTCTTGAAGTCACAGGGGCCCCGTCTCGCTGGGATGTGCCAGGTACCAATTGGAGAGCCTCTGGGATCCTGCGCAAGGTCGCTGGGGCCCGAGCGATGGCTGGGGAGGTGCCAGGGACCATTTGTCGAGCTGCTGGAACCCCACGCGAAGTCGCTGGGGCCTGTGCGTGCTGGGGATGTGACAGGGACCATTTGGCGAGCCGCTGGGACCCAGCGCGTGGTCGTTGGGGCCGAGGCGGACTTTGAGGGGCCAGGGAGTTTTTGTCGAGCTGGGGATCCCGCCCCGAAGTCGCTGAGCCCGCGGCGCAAACTGGGGATGCCCAGGGACCATTTGCCAAGCTGTTGCGCCCCGCGCGAAGTCGCTGGGGCCACGTGCGCACACTGGGGATGTGCCAGGACCATTGCAAGCCGCTGGGACTCTGCGTGGTCGCTGTGCCCAGTGCGTGCACTGGGGCCGATCTGATGTTGGTGAGGTGCCAGGGTCCATTTGCCGAGCAGCTGGGACCCCATGTATGTGCTTTTGAGGAGACAAGGGACCGAGCTGGCAGGCTGCTGGGAGCCTACCGCGGCGTTCCTGAGGCCCTGGCGCTGGAGTAGCAGGCAGGGACCATTGGCCGAGCAGCTTAGCCCCTGGAGTGGGGTCTCTGTGCCGGAGGGTATTGCGCTGGGGAGGGTGCCAAGGATCATTTGGTGAGCAGCTGACCCCATGGCGTGGATGCTGGTATCAATGTGTGCGCTCTTAGTAGAAACCAGGGACCATTGCTTAGCGAAACCCTTTCTGGGAGCCCATGCGATGGTAGCTGGGGCCCGTGTGTTGAGCTGAGAGGTCATAGGGACGTTTGTTGAGCATGAACCCTTGTGAGGTCCTGGCCAGCCATGGACTCTGGGGAGAGTGCAAGGGGAGCATTTGGCAAGAAGCTGGCTGCTTGGCCGGAGTGGCTGGGGCCGCAATGGCGTGGTGGGGGAGGTGGCAGGGAACCGTTTCTTGAGCACAGGGACCCAGTGCCAAGTAGCTGGGGCCCGATGCGGCGTGTCTGAGGTGCCAGGGACCATGCGGTGAGCCGTCGGTACCTCTGGGGGACACTGGGCCCCATGTGCGCGCTGGGAGGTGCAAGGCATTTGGACAGCGATGGGACCCGTCGTGGGTCTCCTGGGACCAGCGTGTTCTGGGAGGTGCCAGAGACCATTTGGCGAGCTGCTGGGACCCGCGCAAAGTCACTGTGGTCCGTCAGCACGCTGGGGAGGTGCCCGATCATTTGACGAGCCGCTGGGACCCGTGTTGGTCGCTGAGATCCGTAAGACACTGGGATGCCGAGGGACCATTTGCAAGCCGCTGGGACTCTGCGTGGTCGCTGGGGCCCAGTGCGCGCTGGGGCCGGCGCGATGCTGGTGAGGTGCCAGGGTCCATTTGCCGAGCAGCTGGGACCCCTGCACGGTCGTTGGGCCCAGTGCGCCTGGGAGGAGCCAGGTATCATTTGGCGAGCTGCTGGGACCCTGTGCAGTCGCTGGAGCCCATGCGCATGCTGGTGAGGTGCCAGGCCTGTTTGGCGAGCTGCTGGGACCCACGTAGGTGCCTGGGCCCGTGGAGTGCGCTTTGGAGGAGACAGGGACCATTTGGCGGGCTGCTGGGAATTTCTGCAGCGTTGCTGGGGCCCCTGCGGCTGGGTGGCAGGCGGGACCATTACAGGCGAGCACGCTTGGCCCCTGCGTGAGGGTCTCTCTGGTGCCCGATGTGCGCTGAGGGAGGTGCCAGGGATCATTTGGCGAGGCTGGGATCTCGCACAGGTCGCTGGGCACCGTCTGTAGCCGCTAGGAGGTACCAGGTATCCATTCGCGAGCCGCTGGGACCCCATGGCGTGGTTGCTGGGCCATGTGTGCGCTCTTGGTGAGCCAGGGACCATTTAAGCTGAGCAGCTGGTACCCCGCACGTCGTGCTTGGGCCCGTGTTGAGGCTGGGGAGGTGCCAGGGACCGTTCAATTTGAGCAGCTGGGAGCGCGCCACAAAGTCACTGTAATAGCAGACTCTCTGGGGAGGTGCAAGGAGCATTTGGCAAGAAGTTGAAACACCTCGCGGGGTCGCTGGGGCCCCTTGTGTGGTGGGGAGGTGGCAGGGACCCGTTTAGCGAGCGCAGGGACCCAGTGCCAAGTCGCTGGGGGCCCGTCTTGGCTTCGAGGTGCTAGGGACCGTAAGGTGGCCGTTCGGTACCGCGCGGGACACTGGGCCCCATGTGCGCGCTGGGGAGGTGCAAAGGGTGCATTTGGACAGCCGATGGGACCCGATGCGGGTCTCTAGGACCAGTCTTGCGTTCTGGGAGGTGCCAGAGACCATTTGGCGGAAGGTTGGGACCTCAAGAAGTCACTGTGGTCCGTGGCGCACGCTGGGAGTGCCAGGATCATTTGATCGAGCCGCTGGGACCCGTGCTGGGTCGCTGGTCCGTCTTGCTGGGGACTTGCCAGGGACCGTTGGGTGAGCCGCTGGGAATCTGCGCAGGGTCACTGTGCCCGTGCGGGTGCTCTTGGAGGTGCCGCCATTGGGCTAACCGCTGGTACACAGCGGCATTGCTTGGAGCCCGTCGTGGGCTGGTGAGGGACCAGGGCATTCAGGAACAGCTGGGACCCGCGAAAGTGCTGGGGCCTGTGAGCACGCTGTGGGGATGTGCCAGGTACCATTTAGCTGAGCCTCTGGGATCCTGTGCGGTCGTGTGCCTGGTACTGCGCTGAGATATGCCAAGGACCATTTGGCGAGCAGCTGGGGAACCCGTCTTGGTGTCACTGGTTCCGATGTGCAGCTGAGGCGCCAGGGGCGGTTTGGCGAGCCGTTGGGACCCCTGCGTGGGGTGGCCAGGCCCGTGAGCGTGTTGGGAGGTGACAGGGCATTTGGCGAGCAGCTGGACCCCGAGTTGTGTCGCTGGTGTCCGTGGTACACGCTGGGGAGGTGCCAGGACCTTTTGGCGAGCCACTGGGACCCAATGCGCGAAGTCACTGGAGCCATGCTTGCGCTGAGGGATGTGCCAGGGACCATTTGTACCGCTGGGACCCATGCGAGTGGTTGGCCCTGTCTTGGTGCTGGGGAGGTGTCAGGGACCGTTTGGCGAGCCTCTGGAACCCGCACTGGGTCGCTGGGCACCGTGCACGTACTGTGGAGGTGCCAGGGGACCATTTGGCGAGTGGCTTTTGACCCACAGGCGAATCGCTAGGGCCCGTCTTGGCGTGCCAGGGACAATTTGCGGAGCAGCTAGGACCCTGCGTGGGGTCGCTGCGCCCAGAGCTAGGTGCTGGGGATGTGTCAGGAACCATTTAGCGGTGGCTTGGACCTTGAAGTCTCTGGGGCCCGATGTGAATGCTGAGGAGGTGCCAGGGGACCATTTGGCGTGCCGCTGGGACCCGCGATGGGGTCACTGGGCCCAGTGCCATGGATGTGACAGGGACCGTTTGGAGAGCGCTGAGATCCCGCCGAGTCGCTGGGGGGCCTGTCTGTGGCCCGCTGGGGATGTGCCAGGGAACATTTGCGAGCCGCTGGACCCTGTGATCGCTGGGCCCGTCTTGCATCCTGGGGTGTGCCAGGGACCATTTAACTTGCTGCTGGGACCCGGCGTGCGGTTGCTGGGCCAAATGCGGCGTTGGGGAAGTGCCAGGGGACCATTGTGAGCCACAGAGACCCACGCTGGGTCGTGCTGCTCTGTCTCGCGCGTCTTTCTGGGAGGTGTCAGGGACGTTTGGTGAGCAGCTGGAACCCGCACTGGGTGGCTGGGCTGGTACGTATTGCGGAGGTGCCAGGGACATTTAGCGTCGCTTTGACCACGGCGAAGTCGCTAGGGCCGATGCCGCGTGCAGGGACCAATTTGCGACATAGGACTCCTGCGTGGGGTCGCTCACGCCCAGGAGAAGCTGATGCTGGGGATGTGTCGAGGACCGTTTGGCGAACGCTGAGATCCGCTCGGTGTCACACAGGATCCATGTGCGAGCTGGTGACCTTGAGGCCTTTGCGTGCTGATGGGATACGCGCCAAAGATGGCTGGATCCCGGCCAGCAGTAGCCGGTGATGGCGTGCACTGGGGAAGTGCCAGGGACTGTTGCGAGCCGCTGGGACTCCTGCGTGGGGTCGCTGCGCCCAGTGCGTGCTGGGGTGGGGATATTTTGGCGGGCAGCTGGGACCCCAGCAGTCGCTGGGCCAGTGTCTGTGTGAAGGTGGTACCAGGGATCATTTAGTTTGCCGCAGGGACCCCATGCAGGGTCCACTGGGCCAATCTTGTGATGCTGCGGAGGTGCCAGGATCCGTTTGGCATGCCACTGGTACCCAGTGGTCGCTGGGCCCAGTCACGTGCTGGGAGGTGCCAAGGGACATTTGTGGCTGGGGACCTCTCCGCAGGGTCGCTGGGGACGATCAATGTGATGCTAGGGGTTGCCAGGACGTTTGCGAGCAGCTGGACTCAGCGTGGGGGCCTGCGATGTAAGCTGAGGACATAGGACCATCAGCGAGCCCATGGAACCTTGCAGGGGTCACTGGGCCCCGTGAGCGGCTGTGGAGGTGCCAGGGACCATTTGGCGGGCAGCACGCCCGGTCGCTGTGACCCATGCGAGTGCTGGGAGTTATGAGGACCGATTGTCGACGCTGGGACCCTCACATTGAAGTCACTGGGGCCCGTGTGCGTCGCTGGGGATGTGCCAGGGAACATTTGGCGGGCTGCTGAGTCCCTGCGTGGGGTCACTGGGGCCCGTGCCCAGCTGTGGAAGTGGAAGGGACATTTGGCGGGCGCTGGGACCCAGCGTGCAGTGGGTCTGGGCCAGGCTAATGCGTGCTGGGGAGGTGCCAAGGTTTGGCAGAGCACTGGCACACCACCCGGGGAGTTGCTGGAGCCTGGGCGCCGCGCTGAGGAGGAGTTCAGGACCCGTTTATCGAACCACTGGAACCTGTGAAGTAGCTGGGGCCGTGGGTAATGCTGGGGATGTGTCGAGACCATTTGTGAGCCTCTGGGATCCTGTCACGAGGTCGCTGGAGCCGTCGCCGCTGGGGAGGGCCAGGACCATTTCCAGGCAGCTGGGACCCAGCATAAATTAGCAGTCCGATCGCTCTAGGGAGGGGCCGGGGACCATCTGGCCGAGCTGCTGGGACCCAGGCGAAGTCGCTAGGGCCAGTGAATGCGCTGGGGATGTGCCAGGACCCTTTGGCGAGCTGCTGGGATACCGGCGCAGGGTCTGGGCCCGATGCACACTGTGGGGGAGTGCTAGGGACCATTCAGTGATCGCTGGAGCCCCATCGCGCGACCTGGGGAGAACCAGATGCAGTTGGCAAGCCGCTGGGACCCCTTGCAGTAGCTGAGACCCCGTGCGCCTGGGGATGTGCCGGTGCCAGTGGAAGCCTCTGGGACCCTGCGCCCAAGGTCGCTGGGACCTGCGATCACTAGGTGGGTGCTGGGGACCATTTTGTGGCCGCTGGGACCCCGCGGGGTCGCTGTGCCCGTCTTGCTCTGGGAGGTGCAGGGATTGTGGGTGAGCCGCTGGGACCCGGCGTGAAGTCAGGGGCCCGATGTAGCTAATTGAGGGGCCAGGGACCATTTTAGAGCCGCTGGGACCCCGCGAAGTCGCTGGGGCCTGTGAACACGCTGGGGATGTGCCAGGTACCATTTGGCGAGCCTCTGGGACCCCTGTCTTGAGGTGGTTGTGCCTCGGGCTGCAGCTGGGGATGTGCCAGGGACCATTTGGTCAGAAGCTGGACCCAGCTGCGGTGTTGTGCCCGTGCAGCACTGGAAGGCCAGGGACATTTAGCGGGCAGCTGGGAACCCGCACAAAATCACTGGGCAGTGCATGCTAGGGAGGGGCCAGGGACCATTTGGCCCAGATGTTGGACCCTCTTGGTGTGAGGGGCCCATGCATGTGCTGGGGATGTGCCAGGGACGGTTTGGCGAGCCGCTGGGCCCCTTGCGGTCGCCTGGGCCCGTCTTGGCGCCGGGTGGAGCCATATACCATAGGCGAGCCGCTGGGACCACCTTGGTCGCTGGGGCCTGTTTTCGTGCTGGGATATGCGCCATCATTTGTTGAGTTGCTGGGACCCCGCGAGGGTCATGGCCTTTGCACACTGGGGAGGAGCAAGGTACCATTTGGGAGCTGCTGGCACCAAGCGCGAAGTCGCTTGGGGAGTTCCAGGTACCATTTGGCTAGCCACTGGGGCCAGGTCGCTGGGCCCCTGCCGGTGCTTTGAGGGGCCCAGAGAACCGCCGCTGGGTCGCTGTCGCTGAGAGGCTGCAAAGGCTGGGGATGCCAGGGACCATTTTCGAGCCAATGGGACCCCTGTGTGGTTGCTGGGCCCTGTGCGGCGCTGGGTAGGAGCCAGGACCATTTGCAGAGCCGCCAGGACCCCACACGGGTTGTTGGGCCTGTGCGCTTTGGTGAGTGAGGCATCCATTGACAGTTTGGGACCCCTGTCCGTCGTCTGGGTCCCGAGTGCTCACTGTGAAGGTGCCAGGGACCATTTGAGAGCACTGGGACCCAGAAGGGGCGAGGTCACTGGGGCCCCATGTGCACGCTGGGGAGGTGTCAGGACCGTTTGGGCGTGCCTCTGGGACTGTCTTGAAGGTCGGCTGGGGCCCGTGCGATAAACAGGAGGTGTCAGGGACACGTTTGGCGAGCCGCTCGGGACCCTCTTGTGAAGTGTGGGCTCCGTGCTCGCACTGGGGTTGTACCAGGGACCATTTGCAGTGCTGGGACCCATGTGAGTTGCTGGGGCCCGTGGCAGTGCTGGTGAGTGCAAGGGACCATTTCTGAGCCGCTGGGACCCTGCAGGGTCACTGGGCCCCCTGCACGCTGGGGAGGGCTCAGGTATTACCATTGGCGAGCTGCTGGGACCCTACTTGTGGTCGCTGGGGCCCCATCTCGCTTCTTCAGTGATCTCAGGGTCCATTGGTGGCTACTGGGACCCAGCAGTTTCTGTGTCGAGCCTTTTCAAGGGATGTGCCAGGGACCATTCGCAGCTGCTGGGACACCGCAGTGAAGTCGCTGGGGCCCACGTCACGCACACTGGGGATACCAGGGACCATTTGCGAGCCACTGGGACCTAGTTTGCTGTGCCATGTCGTGCGCTGGGTGAGCCAGGGACAATTTGGCGAGCCGCTGGGACCCCTCTTGGCGAGGTGCTGCGGCCGATCACGCATGCTGATGTGCCGGGTCATTTTCCGAGCAGCTGGGACCCCTTCACAGGGTCGCTGGGCCCTGTCTTGCGCTGGGAGGTGCAGGGACCATTTGTAGAGCTGCTGGGACCCCCGCCAGGGATTACTGGGCCCGTCTGCCTTGACAAGGGAAGGGCCAGGGACCATATAATGGCAAGTCGCTGGGGCCTGAAGCGCGCTCTGGGGATGTGCCAGGACCATTTGTGAGCTACTTGGACACTGCCGAAGTCGCTGGTGTCTGTGCATGTGCTGGGGGAGGTGCCAGGGATGTTTGGCGAGCAGCTGGGAACTAGCGGGGTCGTTGGGCCCGTCTGCGCGCCTGGAGGGGTCCAGGGGCCATTTGGTGAGGCGCGAGCTGATGGGACCCTGCATGAAAATCACTTGGGCCATCGCTTTTGGTGAAGTGCCAGGGTCCATTTGCTGACGGCTGGTACCCTTGCGGGTCGCTGGGCCCCAGTGCTGGGGTGCCAGGGACCATTTGGCAGCTGCTGGGACCCCAGTTTCTGTGTCCCGTCTTGGCGCTAGGGAGGGGCCATTGACCATTTGGCAAACCGCTGGGGAATGTCTTGGCGCTGGGGATGTGCCAGGGACCATTTGGCGAGCCGCTGGAACCACACTGCGAAATCGCTGGGGCCCACGTCGTGTGTTGGGGATGTGCCAGGGAGGACCATTTGGCTGGCAGCTCCGGACGGGGTCTCTATGGCCGTGTTCGCTGGGAGGTGCCAGGGTTGCCACACTTGCCTTGTGCCATTTGGCGAGCTGCTGGGACAGAAGTCTTAAAGGTCGTTGGGCCCGTGCGCTAAGGGATGTGCCAGGATCATTGGATCTGCGGACACCGCCCAGTAGCTGGTGTCCGTCGTGCTCTGGGGATGTGCCAGGGACCATTTGCGAGCTGGGACCCAGTGCATGGTCGTTAGGGCCCGATGTTACACTGGGCAGGGGCCGAGGGACCATTTGGCGAGCCACTGGGACCTGGCAGTCACTGGGGCCTGCGCATGCTGGGGATGTGCCAGGGACCATTTGCGGCCGCTGGGACTCGTTAAGTGGTTGCTGGGCCCTGTGCCCTTGCTGGAGTAGGATCCAGGGACCATTTAGCGAGCCGGGTGGGACCCGTGCGAGAATCACAGGGCGTCGCGCCGCTGGGGATGTGCTTGAGTACCAATTGGAGGCCTCTGGGATCCTCGCCCAAAGTCGCTGGGGCCCGGCGATAGCTGAGGGAGGTGCCAGGACCATTTGTCGAGCTGCTGGAACCCCGCAGCAGTCTCGCTGGGGCCTGTCATCATGCTGGGGATGTGACAGGGACCATTTGGCGACGCTGGGACCCAGCAGTCGTAGCAATGCGTAACTTCCAT